>CM076584.1:318401106-318432313 GCA_034641835.2 Pinus albicaulis | reverse complement strand
AAAAAAAAAAAAATCTCAACATCTTAATAGGACATGCAATAAAGAGTAAGAAAGAAAAGAAAAAACGAATGGATATAGATTTAAGCAGGGATAACGGGTTTATTCAAAGTTCCTTCTAGGACATGGTTCCACATTGAAAAAGGTGATACAACCATTCAGGGGGTAAAATTTACACTCTCAAGAATGACACTACACCAAAAATATGGTAGAAGAGGTATTTAAGTCCATGGTCCTAACTCTAGGTCATGAGGAGAGGAATTTTAAGCACTCATTTCTAAAGAAAAGTTAAAAGGGATATCCATAAATATGAGATCTTCTCGTTGAAACACATCGCTACAACGAAAAACACACAGATGCCAAACACCAGATTTATCACTACAATAGTAGCTAAACCCACAGTTGTGACACCTAGTCACAATTAAAGGTGTTAAAGGAAAATAATGACACAAGTCGTGTATGTTATGAAACCAATTCCAAAAATAGAAGAAAAGAGAGATCAACGCCTTAGATGTACCAAGAAAAGGTGCTTAAGTGCTCTTGTGTAATTTATAAACACATTCATTGTTAAAGAGCTTGAGAGAGTGTTGATTTCTAATTATATATTAGAGTATGATGATGGGAATAATTAGTTCAAAATGTTTAGTCATCATTACTGCAGTGATCTAAGATTTTTTGAACATAAAATATGTAGAGATACAATGATCTATGAGAGTACTATGCGTGAACAGAGTGCAAAATGATAATCTTGTCAAGAAGACTACATGAGTGGAAATTTCATGGGTCAATACCATGGATTGATGCCCGTGGAATATAAAGGGCCAAAAATTAAAAAAGTAGAGGAAAACACTTGATGAGTGAGCTCAAATTATGTATATGAAAAATGTAGTAATTCAAAGGAAGAATCCAAAAGTTAGTTATGCAGATTTTTGAGTCCAAATATAGGTTGTGAGCATGTAAGAAACAAAAATCTCTAAAATACTGATAAAAAGAAAAATCGATGTGGGAAAAATGAAGAATGATAACATTGGTAAGAGAGATTAATTAAGGCTCAAAACATATATGAATGTAGGATCTGAGTTGTAGTTGACCTCGGAGCAGAAGAGAGTATGAGTGATTTGAATGGATCATATATGGGCCAGAGGAGAATTGGTATCGAATAAAAAAATTTTTTGTATAACATTGAAGAAGGCTAAGTTGAGAATGAGAAGTGTGATATCATAGTTAGTAAAGAGGAGAACATAATATATTAGTTTGTGTTGATAAATTAAGGTTTTTAATTCAATTTCTATTTCATGATGATTGATTGTGATTTCATTATGCTTCTTTACTTCGATCTTATATTTGTTAGATAATTATGTTCTTCATTAGGTAAATTATCAAATGTATAAGAGACACTATATTTATTCTTTCCAATCAGGGCCAAAACCTCTCCCTCTTGTAGAGGAAAACCCAATAATCTTTCTTTTTATAGATCATCAATTGGTGAGTACCAATACCATGACAAAGACCCTTAACATAAATATACCTCCAAATACCCTTGTCACTATTTTTTTTTGCTCTTCTCGGCTTCTAAATATTTATGCTTTCCAATTAGGACCAAAAAATATGCCTCTTAGAGAGGAAATCCCGATAATGATTCTTCTTATATATCATCAATTGATGAGTACCAAAACCATGAAAAAGACCCTTAACATCAATATACCTTCAAATACCCTTGTCACTATTCCTTGTTTCTCTTCTCAGCTTATAAAACTGATTCTTCCTACCTGCACTATACTACACCAACACTACGGAAGCTCGATCCCTAGCCCTAAACAGCGTGCTTCTTATTTTTCCTCCTTTGATCTAACCTTGGCCTCCTAGAGACTCCTCCTTTTCCTACTTGTAACACTTCTTAGATGTTACAAATACCCAAGAACGAGCCCTAGTAATGGATTTCCTTCGTGCTGCAGTCACCCTCAACTTCTTGAAAAATATGAAACATAGATATGAGGAGTCTTGACTCATTTACTAATACACCTCCTTCCTCATTGTATCTTATTCTCTTCTACGCATTGGATTGCTGACTTGATATTCAATAAAGTAGCCCTCAGCCTACCTGAGATATGTGAGGTACGAACATATCCTTGAACAAAGAGGATACTCGGCCCTTTCTTGACCCAATCATTGTATGCTTCTTGAATGAGAGTACTTATTTTTTCACACCAATTGTGGTCCTATATTTCACACATTTAACACAGAACATGATTGAGATTGATGATCACAAATGAGGCCGAAGTCTTCTAATATATAATTATTTTCTCTCTACCCTAGGCTGACATGATCATGTGTAGGCAATCCAACTTCTTCAAAAGAGATCTTCCAGCATATTCTAGACCGAATTCTTGGAGCATAATGACAAGGGTTTGGAGCATATTTTTACATCAATAAATTTTCCTTTACGAGTGTAACAAAACTTCATATACATGAAGGATAAATTATACATTCATGACAAGATGAAAAACCCCTAAAGACATCAAGAATAATTCTTTGACCTATAACAAAAAAATAAATCTTGCTCATGAAACCCATGAAGCAAGTATTACAAAATACATTTTATTATATTTTTCTTATTCATTACATAAATTCCTAATTAAAATTCATTATGAATACCTAACCTAATTACACTTTCCAACAGTTTGCATATTTGAGATTTAGCTAAAGAAAATATGGTTTGGGAAGTTTGCAAAGTGAAGTGTGATGACAGTGAGTTCAACAGAGTGTGAGAAGTACAAGGTTTGGAACATTAAAGAGAATAATAGAGATTAAAAAAGTTTGAATATGTAAATATAAGAGAATATTACTATGTATCTAAGTTTGAAAATGTATGTAAAATGGATCTGAGAGGAAGAGTAGGTTGGTGCCTACAAATTAGGGGATAGATGTCTCCTTCGGGCTGGTTCCTTTTGCAATTTGGTGCTTGCAAATTAGGGGATAGGCATCTCCTTTAGGATGGTGCCTGTGAATAAAGGGGGTTTGTGTTTCCTTCAAGTTGGTGCTTGAAAATCAAGGGATAGGTGTCTCCTTCAGGTTGGTGCCTATAAAGAAACAAGGACGACACCTCCTGTAAATTGGTGCTTGCAAATTAGTGGATGAGTGTCTCCTTATAGTTGGTGCTAGTAAATTTGATGTAGAAGTGGGTTGAAGCCTACAAAAATATTATAACATAATTTTTTTAGTTTTCTCCCTTCATGTGTTTCCATGTAGTTATGGTGTTTCGATGTGTAGCTTATCTCATTCATTGTTGAATGATTTGAATTTTTGTATAGTGTTAATGATTGTAAAATATACCATTATACACACCCCCATCTCAATATAATCATAATTCTAATTTAATATTCATAAGCACCCTTTTGTAAGCAATGAAATTAAAATATTATTCATTAACTATGGGAGGTTGACATCACTAGTCCTAGTATAAAACCTTATTCATCACCAATAATGATGGTATTGAAGAAAGAATGAAATGAGTGCATGTGTCCTAACTTCCATGGTATTGGTAGGTTAACCACCAAATATGAATTTCCCATCCCATATATTGATGATTACTTATATGAGCTTCATGGTGCCAAATTTTTCACTAAATTGAAGCATCACCTCAGGTACCACCAAATTTAGATGAAAGAGGTTGAAATTCCTACGATGAACTTCCACACACATGAGAGACATTATCATTTTTAAGTGATTCCTTTCATTATTTAGAATGGCCCATCAACCTTTCAAAGGCTCATGAAGAATATTTTTTCACCCTTTCGATACAAGTTTGAGTTTGTGTTTTTGATGATATCTTGATTTAAAACAAAACCTATGAAGAACAAGTGGAAGATGTTGACAATCCCTCCAAATACTCCAAGATGACTAATTTTTTCTAAAATTTTCCAAATGAACTTTTGAAACTTATAAAGTGGAATAATTTGGTCACATAATTAATTGAGATGGTTTGTGAGTGGATCCCAAGAAAATTGAAGCCTTTGAAGCATATTATGTTCTTTATTATAACTTATAGGATACTACGGGAATTTTGTGAAGAAGAATGTAAAAATTGTTTACCCCATTACTCAACATTATCGAAAGGAATTTCATTTTATGAAATGATGTCCCTAGAGCATTATACGAAATTTCTCTTGCAGTGACATGGTACTTTAAACCCACAATCCTACCTAGGGCCTATCACTGACAACAACTTCTTGATCTACTTAACCCTTGACATATCACACACATAAATTTCATGAAATAAATAAGAGAGATATAAGATGTTTGCCTTACCCTAGAAGGTGTATGTTTGGTGATGCTATTGGTAGTTGCTCCAAAAAAAAAATTCTCCTAAGTTTCATGCACCTATTACCTACACACAAACAATAATAGCCACAATATATATTCTCATGCAATAACCATTAGCATTAGTGACATAAATCCCAAATACAAACACAAATGTCATCAAATAAAAATATGTTTCTAGAGGTGAAAAACATATGTTTTTATTAAACCATAGAAGTGTAAAAAAGTTGTTGCTTTTGTAGTCTTGAATCCTTGTCCCTTCTCTCACCACAACTCACTATAAAGGGGCATAGTATCCTTTAGCTTATGACAAGGGGAACATAGGTCCTCAATCTAACTACATTTCGTTGTATGAACCTTTCTTCCTTTTGTTCCATGGGGATAATTTCTTTTATAGATGACTTGGAGGAGTGATCAGATGTATCTAGACACATTTTGTATACGGTCCTTTCATCCTTATCTTTTATATAACTGATCAATTTTGACCTTTTCTACTCTTCCCAATTCACACTTCCATCCCTATCTGCTTCATCTCACTTTTGTTGTGTAATTTAAGAGTTTTTGGGCCCTTGAAATGTCCCTAGAAACTCAGTCCCTTCAACTCTCTTTTCTAGTGTTCTAGGTGCTTTAAAGGGGTAAAATGTTATTTTTTATAGGGATTTCGTAGATCTTTTTTCTGCATTCTAATTTTCATGTTGATGCCTTTTCCTTGTACACCCAAGGGGGTGTCACTTTGATATATCAAGGACTCGAATGGTAACATTTTGAGCTATAAAATAGAGGAATCATTTTTGCCTTTGAGGAAACCATGTCTACTACAATTATCTTAGCAATGCCTAATTTCATTGATAATTTTGTCTTAGAAGGTGATATCTTAGGAAAATGTCTTACACTAAATATGAGGAATTATTCACTAGTAAACATTTATGTGACAAAAAAATAGGAATTTCCACCCATGAGATATAAATTATTCCCATTATTCATGCAATCAATTTATGGTGCCTTATCTCCTCGGGAGGAACTTCCAAATCAAGATGGATAATCATATTTTTTTTTTTTTGGAATAAATTTTATCATCATTAGAAAAGCACATGTGGGCTAGTAATATGCTTCAGTATGATTATCATATCATCTATAATAAGGGAAAAGAGAATGTGGTGGTTGATGCTTTGTCTCACAAATATGAAGAGGGATATCTCTTCATTTTATCATTCCCGGTATTATAATAGCTTTAAAAGGTCCAATAAAAGTTATTGACTAATGACATAGTGGTTCAACTCACCCAAAAAATTCAAGAGGACAAAAAATCCCCTACAATATATACATGGAAATAAGATACTTTTTGGTATAATGGGTGTATCCTTTTGGTTCAAATTTCTACTCTAAAACATAGGTGTTAGAGGATCTCCCTTCGTCCCCATATGTTTTTTCTCTAGCTTTAAAAAACCTTATAAATGGACTAATTAGTCACTCTTTTGGGAAGGCATGTATAGGGACAATATTCATACTTTTTTTTCTATATGTGAAGCCTATCAATGAAACAAGTGTGAAAAAATTAAGTTTCAGGTGGAATTATATCCACTAATGATACCATCCATATTTTGTATTAAATATTGCATTTATTTTATAATTCCCCCCCAAAAATCAACAACAAAACAATCATCACGGTAATACAGTTGATTGCTTATTTCCAAATAAGTTTGTCTTTGTGCCTTACCACATTAATTATGTCTTCTACAAGTTCCCAAATATTCACAGACCATGTTTTTCAATTACGTGGGATGACCACATCCATTATGTAAAATCATGATCCCACCTCCAACAACACAGTTTGGTAGGAGATTTTTAAACTACAACATAGATAGTTGAACATGTGCATAACTTATTATCCCTAAATACATGGTCAAACAAAGGTGGTCAAAAAATACTTCTAAACTTATCTATAATGTTTTGCAATGGACTAAGAACATCAATGGGTGCGACAACACTTAGCATAGTGCTAATAAAATGTCACCATATGAAGATATTTATGTCCAATTTGTTCCACCAATCCCAAGTCATATTCACTGAGTAAATGGAACGTTTAGGAAGTGGACTACATACTTAATATTAATTATCTATTCTCTACATTCTCAAAGATAATTTGGTTTTGTATTGAAATCATATAAATAAACAAGTAGAACAACATCAGTCAACATTAATTAAAATAAGTGGATTAGGTGTTACTTCATCTACAACCTTATAAACAAGCCTATTTCAAGGATATGGGCTATGAGAAGCTGACACCAAAGTTCTATGGACCATATCAGACACTCTAGTGTGTTAGAAAAGTTTTCTATCAATTATCAATCCTATCCCATTCCAAGAATCATCTATTCTTCCATGTGTACTATTTGAATAAAGTTTTGGGAACAAATTATTTATTTCATGCCATCCTTCTAGAACCTAATGTGTTATATTTGGTTATAGACAAAGGTAGGAGTGATCATACGATAATTAAAATTGTATAGAGCACAATCTGAGAAATATTAATACAATGGAAGGATATAGAGTAGAATGATAGCACCTAGGAACTAGAAAAGTTTTAAAAGAAACTTTCATGCCCCAAACCTTAAGCATGAAACTACTTTTGAGGTGAAGGGAGGCATGTTAGGACCCTACAATAGACTCCATAGTTTAAACCACCTAGGAATTATTCAATAAAAGTATGAGGGCATCACCTTCAAATAATACCATTAAGTAGTTATTTGGTAGTTACTCAATGTAAAAGAGTCATAGTGACTGAAATAAGGCCCACTTAGTCATTGGTACTTATTAATGATGTTTTTTCTAGAGAGAAATTATTGTTTTTAGAACAAATAGGATTCATTTTTTTACCAAGTATTGTTATTGTACGAGAGCTCTACTCAATAGGAAACCTCTGAAATAGGTCAATGAAAAATTCTCTCATTTCTCTAAATCGTTTCTCTACAAAGGTTATATTTTACAAGTTTTGAATCATTGCCTCACTTATTTACTTTTATTTACTTTTATTTAGTTTATATTTCCTGAACAATTTCTCAATAATTATTGTTTATGTGAGTTTAATACATTACAACATTTATTCATTTTACCTGTGGTCTTACTTTTCTTTTTCGTATAATCAATGATAACATTAAGAAAAATGTTGGTGTTGCTAACATTAATTTTTTTTTCATTTATGTATATATTAAACAACTATTCATATAATTGTGTTTTAGTTTAGTATATAAATCTATACATACAATTGGTGTTGGAGTAGAGCAAATGACATTAATTATATTTGCGTTGAGAGATAAATTATCGCAATAAATTATTTTAAAAGATTGAAAATACAATCATGTTCAATTGATTACATGCACATTGATTGAAGACGAAATGTGTAACTCAACCTTTAAGCATAACTAGAATTTGGATTAGATATATGAGAAACAATGCTTTTGCACATGGTTGGAAAGAGTGATATGTGAGATAAGAGTTGAAATTCATTGAAGTAATTATTTTGTACAAACATGTATATTACAGGTTATGTTTTTGATGCTAAATATATTAGGTGTGGCCTCATGAAGAATGGGCCCACATCTTAATTAATATGATAAAACATATTAAAATTATTATACTTCTATAATTAAATTAAATATAAGTTATATATATTACTAATTTATAAGTTAATTAATCTACTTAGATAATTACTTATATTACTAATTTATAAGTTAATTAATCTACTTAAATAATTTTACGATAGAGTGTTAATTTCCAAATATAAATTCCATTCATATAAGTAATATGATAAAATTTTAGATTTTTATAAAGTCAAGTTTATAGTGGATGTTATTTTCAAACATTACTATTTGCATTAAGAGGCACATTTTACAATCAAGTATGAGAATGATGTGTAATTTTGTCTGTGCTCAATGTAAAGTTGACACGTGTCTCTTTTAAAATAAAAATCAAATATAATTTAAATAAAAATAATGGCAATTCTAATAAAAATAGATATGAATATACACATATTTAGTTAGTTTTAATTTAAAATATTATAAATAATCAATAATATGAATGAGATGTGGTAAAAATATTTCACTTTTATTCTTAGAGTCATAAATAAATTATTTCAATACTTATGTTAAGCAACATAATTTTATTTCAACTTTAAAATATAAAGTAATTAAAAGTATTAAAAAAATTATTTTCCTTATAAATATTTCAATATAGAACTGAATAAATCGTGAACATATCCATGTGTGTGTGTAATAAAATTGTAATAGTGTAGATTTCATATTTTAAAATATGATTTTATTAGATGTATTGTGAACATACTAATTAATGGAATTTCCAGGACAATTTACAGATCTTAAATGGATACAATGTTTTGACTACATAACTTAAATTTCGTATATTAAATATATACACACACACAATGTGGTAAAAATATTTCAGCTTCACTCTAAAAGTCATAAATAAAATGTTTTGATTCTTACAATAATTAATTTAGTTACTTCCTAAGATGTGTAATGTAGGAGTATGCAGCATAAGCAAAAAACAATTCTCACACACATCATAAACAAAGACAAACAAATTTAACGTGGTTCACCCAACCAATCTGGGCTACATCCACCAAACAGAGGTATCGGCAATCTTATTCATCAACAGGAGATTACAACAGCAGAATTACTCATCTGCACTTCCTCTTCACACACCTCACATCTCATATATTTTTCCTCTACAAGATTACAATTTATAGAAGAGAGAAGAAACTGAATAATTAATTCTATCACACCAAACTAGGATAGAATATCTCCTCATGCTGATTTGATGCTAGCAGTTTTGAAACAAAAAACTATTGTTGGCATATCCAAGAGATTTTAGCCAGCTAAATCTCAACAATCTCCACCTTGACAACAATTAGCCTGATACCTTGTTCTTTATTATTTTTATTTTCTTTGCAAGCCAAGAGAATCCAGACACCACCGTAGTTTCTCTAATAAAACTGGTTTCGTGAACATGTATGCACAGTTTTCCTTTGTATGCACTTTTTCAAGAGAGACACCCCGTTCAGTAATAACATGTTTGAAAAAATGGTACTTTATAGGTATATGCTTTGATTTACTATGATAGGCTGGATTTTTAGCTAAGTGAATTGCACTTTGAATATCACAAAATAACTTAATGTTGTCTTGCAACCTACCAAACTCACCAAACAAACCTTTCAACCAAACCGCTTCTTTGCAAGCATGTGAAGCAACTATGTATTTTGCTTCTGTAGTGGATAAAGCAACAATGTTTTGCAGCTTTGACATCTAGCTAATAGCTCCACCTGCAAGAGTAAAGACATATCCTGAAGTTGACGTTCTCTTATCCAAATCACCTGCAAAATCAGAATCAACATATTTGCAAACAAATTCACTACTTCTGTCATAAGTGATACAATAATCACTTGTGCCTCTCAGATACCGAAGCACCCATTTCATTGCTGACCAGTGTTCTTTCCCTGGATTTTCCATATACCTGCTGACAACCCCAACTGCACGTGAAATATATGGTCGAGTACAAACCATCGCATACATCAGATTTCCTACTGCATTAGCATAAGGTATTCGAGACATATATTCCTTTTCTTCATTTGTATTAGGACATAAACTTGAAGAAAGCTTAAAATGGGAAGCTAAAGGGACTAAAACTGGTTTCAAGTTGTTCATACCAAAACTTAAGAGTATTTTTTCAATATACTTCTCTTGTGATAACCACAGCTTACCATTGCTGCTATCTTTGAAAATTTCCATGCCTAAAATCTGTCTTGCTGCTCCTAGATCTTTCATATCAAACGTCCTAGCCATCTGAGCCTTTAACCTGTTGATCTCAGTTATGATTTTGCTTGCTAAGAGCATATCATCAACATACAACACTAAGATAATGAATATGCCATTACTTAATTTATTAAAGTAAACACAATGATCATATTCACTTCTTATATAACTTTGGCTCATCATGAAAGAATCAAATTTCTTGTACCATTGTCGACGCGACTGCTTCAGACCATACAATGATTTCTTGAGCCTGCAGAAAAATTTCTTGTTGCGATTTTGAGAAAACCCTTCAGGTTGTTCCATATAAATCTCTTCATCTAGATCTCCATGTAAAAATGCAGTCTTAACATCTAGTTGTTGTAATTCTAAATCAAGTAAAGCAACTAATGCTAAGACAATCCGAATTGAAAAAATTATAACAATTGGTGAAAATATCTCATGAAAGTCAATTCCTGCTTTCTGAGAAAAACCTTTTGTGACCAGCCTCACTTTGTACCTATATTCTTTATCATCAACACCCCTTTTCAATTTGTAAACCCATTTACATCCCACAGTTTTTCTGTCTTTAGGAAGTTCCACTAGATCCCATGTGGCATTCTTGTCTAATGCCTTCATCTCACCCTTCATAGCTTCTTTCCACTTATTACTATTAGAACCTTCTACAGCTTCCTGATAGCACAAAGGTTCATCATCATTAGTGGTTAAAGAAAATGAAGTAACATAATCATCATACCTTTTAGGAGGATGTCTGATTCTCGTGGACCTCCTTAAAGATGTTTCTGGTTCTTCCACAATTTGCTGATTATTATCTGTAGGAACTTCTTCATGATCTGCATCTGAAACTTGTTCATCTGGACTATCATCAGTATTTGAACTGGTTTCAAACTGAATATGTTGAAACTTAGGTACATTTTCCTATTTCAATTTATCATCTACATCTGTATTATTAAGTGAAGATTCATTGAATTTAACATCTCTATTAATGATGATATTGTGAGTAGTAGGATCCCACAACCTGTATCCCTTAATCCCATCACCATATCCAACAAAGATATATCTTTTTTATTTAGGATCTAACTTAGAACGCTGATATTTCGGAATTAGAGCATATGCATCACAACCAAAAACTTTCAATTTAGAATAATCACAAGGATGACCTTTCCATACCTCTTGAGGAATTTTGCATCCTATTGTAGTTGATGGTGATCGATTTATCAAATAGCAAGCCGTAGATACTGCTTCTGTCCATAATTCCTTCTGCAAATTGGCGTTACTAAGCATACTTCTTGCTCTTTCTAAAAGAGTCTTGTTCATGCGTTCAACAACTCCATTTTGCTGAGGAGTATAAGCAGTAGTTCTATGTCTTTCGATCCCAACTTCCTTGCAATAATTATCAAATGCCTTTGAAGTAAACTCACCACCATTGTCAGTTCTTCGACATTTAATGGTTCTTCCAGTGATGTTTTCTACTAATGCTCTAAACTACTTGAAAACTGTGAATACATCAGACTTTCTTTTTAACATGTAGACCAATACTTTTCTAGGGAAATCATCTATAAAAGATAAAAAATATGATGATCCTCCATATGAGGTGGTAGGAGATGGACCTCAAACATCAAAATGGATATAATCAAAGATTCCCTTAATAGTATGTTTTCCAGTTTTTAATTTATTCTTGCTTTGTTTCCCATATATACAATTTTTGCAGAAATCTAACTTAGAAGATTTTAAACTAGGAAGTAACATATGATTAGATAAAAAAATTTAATCCTTTTTCGCTCATATGGCCCAACTGTGGATGCCATAGTCGAATAGAATCACTATCATTTTCAGATACAGTAGAAGCATGATATGACTCTATTCTTCCTTCTAACTGAAAAATATTTCCAACCTTATTTTCTTTCATTACTAATAGGATTCCTTTATAAATTTTCATTACTCCACCTTGAATAAAAGTTTTATATCCATTTCTGTCTAACATTCTTAGAGAAATAATATTTTTCCTGAGTTCAGGCACATGTCTTACATCAATTAAGATTTTATTTGTCCCATCAAACATTTTAATCTGGATGCTTCCAATTCCCACAAAATTACATGAGAAATCATTACCCATGTAAACAACTCCATCATTGATTGATTTATAATATTTAAACCACTCTTTATGAATGCACATGTGATTGGACGCACTAGAATCTAATAGCCAATGTTGATCATGATTTAACAAATTAACTGATAGAACTTCATCACTTATACCTGAACCAGATGCCGAACCTGATCCTGTATCTGTCGTGTTTGCCTCTTTATTTTCTGTTGAAGAGTCTCCTTTGGATGTTTGTTGTCTCCTCCAACAGTCCTTCTTCAAATGTCCCGATTTTCCACAAAACCAACATTTTAGCTTACTCTTCTTCCCTTTTTATTTTGACCGAGAGTTTTTCTTTTGATTGAAGTGTTTTTCTTTAGATCGACCTCTAACCATCATTGCTTCTGATGTAGAGGTTTCTAAATTTGACCTTTTCCTAGTTTCTTCAGATGGCATAGCTCCAACAGCATCATCAAATTCAAGGGTTTCTGATGAACTAAGACTTATAGAAGTAACAAAATGATCCCATGACTCAGGCAGAGAGCATAATAAAGTTACAGCTTTATCTTCTGAATCAAATTTTACTTCTATGCTATCTAAATGCACCAAGAGAGTATTAAAGGTATTCAAATGATCAGTTATTGATGTACCTTCCTTCATGCGCAAGCTATACAACTGTATTTTCAAAAGAATCTTGTTGGTTAAGGATTTCGTCATGTGTAGTTTTTCTAACTTCGTCCATAAGCCAGTAGTTTTTTTCTCTGACACGATGTTAAATAACACATCCTCTGCCAAGCACAACCGTATGCCGCTTAGTGCTCTGTTATCAATTTCACTCCATTCGTCATCTGTCATGGTGTAAGGTTGTTTGGATTTTCCCAAAAGTGCCTTCGCCACACCTTGTTGTACAAGTAGATCGTGCATCTTCACTTTCCAGATCTTGAAGTTATTTCTCCCATTAAACTTCTCGATCTCAAACCGAGCACTTTGCGTTTTTTCCATGTTTAACTCAACCTCTTCTCTATGGATCCTTAATTTCCTTTCTTAATCAAATTAACAATTTGATAAAAAAATCTCTTTTTCAAACTTGCAATTAATTTCGCCTACAAACTGAAACTTTTTCGGCAAATTGACAGCTCTTTTAAACAAACATGCCACCATTCCACCATCGAAAAAAACTTATTCCTAGGCCCTAGGCCCAATATAATGGCATATTACACTAACACGATATACAATAAATCAATATTACAATTAATTGATTTAAATGAATACAATAGGCATTTGAATACAAATGGTGTTTGAAAAAGTTTCGGTTTGAATACAAATTTATTTTTAAAAAAATTGCATTATTGCACTTAAATGAAAATCGATTTTAAATGGCAATGTCAATAAATCGATATAAAAACAAAAGGCATTTCATATATTTACCCACTTTACTATTTTATGTGGGCAATTGACCATCCCACCACACATTGTAAAGGTTAACGCAGTAAAACGGTCCACGACTTCTCCACAGCGGAACCCGGCCTCACTATCTCCAAACTCGGCTTGTGAGTTTCATGGTCCACGGAGTTTAAATTTTTTTTTTAAAAAAAATTGCAAACACAGATATAACACAGCTCAACTATAGTCTTTAGCTCACGGCTCTCACAAGTATGAAATCGGCCTCCGAGTCTCATGATCCACGCAGGCAGCCACAATCCACGACTATCAAACTCACGATATCAGTTTCCATGGGCCACAGATTCTCCACAGTGGAAAACTAATCACAATACATGATTTTCGGATGGGAACTCACAACATCACAGCTCAACAGCTCACCGTAAAAAAAAAAAAAAATCCCTGCGTCTCTGTCTCCAGCACCCTTTGGAAAATTGTAAACGCAGATCTTGTCTCCACCTTTGTGCTTGGTATTTATCCCAGCGCCCTCCTATGCAATTATGCCAAACTTTCTCCGATACCAATTATAGGAGTATGCATCATATGAAAAAATAATTCTCAGACACAGCATAAACAAAGAAAAACAAATTTAACGTGGTTCACCCAACCAATCTGGGCTACATCCACCAAACAGAGGTATCAGAAATCTTATTCATCAACAGGAGATTACAACATCAGAATTACTCATCTACACTTCCTCTTCACACACCTCACATCTCATATATTTTTCCTCTACAGGCTTACAATTTATAGAAGAGAGAAGAAACTGAATAATTAATTCTATCACGCCAAAATAGGATAGAATATGTTCTCATGCTGATTTGATGCCAGCAGTTTTGTAACAAAAAACTATTTTTGGCATATCCAAGAGATTTTGGCCAGCTAAATCTCAACATGTAAGTCATTTTATGACATTAAAAAAATATATATGGCTTATAAATAAAATATTTCAATCTGCATAGTTAAGAAAAATATATCAATGTCAATTACGTACATATCTATATATTATATAAAAACATTAAAAAAATTTAAATTCTCATAGTTAAAACATTTCAAGTAATTTTATTATTTTATATTTTAGCTCCTTTTCAAGTATAATTTTTAATCAATTTTGTCTAAAATATGGCAAAGGTTTATTGGAATTGCAAATTTAAGTTGTGTAGTCAAAACATTGTTTCCATTTAATATCTGTAAATTTTTGTGAAAATTCCATTGATTATATCAAAATAGATCTGATAAAATCATATTTAAAAATATGAAATCTACACTATTACAATTTTATTTCCCTTTAGAATTATGGATATGTAGATCATTGTTAATAGTGTATTCATGTGGACTAAAATTATGCAAGATAGATAACAACAAAATAAAATTTCACACACACATTTGACACAAGATTTGACCTGGGAAACCCTTTTGGGAGAAAATCTCAGCTAGAATGTGAGGTCGCTCTACTCTCTTTCTCTCAATGAAAAATGATAGAAAATACAAAGAAGTATGTCTTATGGACGATGGACTACTATAATTTACAAATCCTCTTTGTGTTCTATATCATATCCATCTCGGATAATTTTTCTTACCTATGGAATAAATGCACTTGAAAGAATGGAACCTCTTTTCCTTCCAGTGGTATGGTGATTACACATCCTTATAGCCTACTAGTGGTTAAGTTTGACTACCTCAACTCTGAATTAGAGTTACAATATAAACTCCTCTAGAGTATTATTCATCATAATAATGTGGCTAGCCCATTTTTCGTGAATAGTGAGGGATGACGTGTCGTCCTCTCGAATTATGGTGATGAAAACAGGAAGGTCACCTTCTGAGTGGAATAAATTTTTCATACTGATTCTGATTGACATGAATCTTATGCCATTAGAAAGGTATTTGTGTGTAGAATAGGAGGAATAGTTTTTGTGCTAAATTTGAAAGGTTTTACCCCCAAAAAACGTTGTTTTATGTCTCAAAACGCTTCAGGAAAGTTTCAAACCCTAATTTTCCAATCTGGGTCTCGCCGATAAAAGAAAGGTACTGATCACTGATTCCTCCACTTTTTTCCACTCTCAAAGTATCTATATGAATGAAAAGAAATATAATGATCCAATATGGATCAAATTATGCATTCAAAAATACAATTTAAAAAATAAAAAATTACAAATGGTGTGTGTCTGTGTGTGTGTGTGTTTACAGACACGCACACACATAGCATAATTTTATATTATTCTACACAAAGAGACATTTCCAACAGTGTAAGAAGTGCATAAATTAGAGTCTATATGCAAAATTTATGCCACTTAGAAGCTGACCTTCCTGTTTTCACACCTATAGTTCAGGAGGATGTGAGTAAACCCCCATTATTCATGGAAAATGGGCTATCCATGTGTTTGTGATGTAATAGAATCTAGAGTAGTCTATTTTTTAAGTCTAGTAAAGATTTGATATAGTCAAAATTAAAGTCTGGTAGGTTATCAGATTGTGTTATAACTGTGCCACATAGAGGAAGAGGCATTCCATTCTTTCAAGAGCACTTTTTTACATAGATGAGCAAGATAGCTAGGAGAGATAGGAGGTAGAGAACACAGAGGGAATCTGTGCATTGTATCAGCCCACGGGCTACAGTCATTACTTCTTTGTACCTGCAGCCATATTTCCAGATAGATAAAGATATTGAAGCGACCTCACTTTCCACCTCACATGTCGTCCTCTCAAATTATGGTGGTGAAAAAATGAAGGTCACCTTCTAATTGGAATAGCTTTCGCATACTGATTCTGATTGATGTGACTCTCATGCCATTGGAAAGGTCTTTGTGTGTATAATAGGAGGAATAGTTTTTGTGCTAAATTGGAAAATTTTTACCCCCAAAAAACTTTGTTTGATCTCTCAAAATGCTCCAGGAAAGTTTCAAACCCTAATTTTCCAAACTGAGTCTCGTCGATAAAAAAGGTAGTGAGCACTGATTCCTCCAATTTTTCCACTCTCAAAGTATCTGTATGTGATAAAAATAATATAATTATCCAACATGAATCAAATTATGCATTCAAAAATACAATTTAAAAGATAAAAAATTACAAATGGTGTGTATGTGTGTACACACACACACACACACACACACACACACATATAAACATCTTAACCACCGATTTGTGAAGTGCCAAGAGAAAATAAATCTCTAAATGTGTGATCCGAATTGGATT
Source organism: Pinus albicaulis (assembly GCA_034641835.2). NCBI lineage: Eukaryota > Viridiplantae > Streptophyta > Pinopsida > Pinales > Pinaceae > Pinus > Pinus albicaulis. The sequence continues at coordinate 318,415,456 of CM076584.1, read as the reverse complement.
ATTGGATCATTTTATTTTTTTTCATCCATCTCGATGCATTTGGAGTGGAAAAAGTGGTGGAATAAGCTCACGAGACCGTTTTTACCAGCGGGACCCAGTTTGGAAAAACAAGGTTTGAAACCTTCTAGGAGAATTTTGAGGCATCAAACAACGTTTTTTTGGGTCAAAATTTTTTGTCTTTAGCATAACACTATTTTATGTTATTCTACACACAGAAACCATTCCAACGGTGCAAGAATTGCGTCAATGAGAGTCTGTATGCAAAATTTATGCCACTTAGAAGTTTACCTTCCTATTTTCACACCTATAGTTTGGGAGGATGTCACATCAACCGCCATTATTAATGGAAAATGTGCTATCCATGTGTTTCTGATGTAATAGAATCTAGAATAGTCTATTTTTTTTAACTCTAGTTAAGAGTTGATGTAGTCAAAATTAACTACTAGTACGTTATCGGGTTGTGTTATAACTGTGCCACTTAGAGGAAGAGTGTTAGGTCCCTATATTACTAGTATAGTCCCTTATTTTTGTTAGAGTAACCCCCTTATTGTTATTTTTGTACCCTTGTAACCCCAATATTGTTATTATTATGCCCTTACATTATTATTGTTAGGTCAACTAGGAATATATTGTCACCACATGGACTCCTATATATAGAAGGAGGTTTTGGTCATTTGTATCATCCAAAAAATGTTCATTTATATAATGTATTGGAGGTTTCTCCCTCAAAGTGGTTGATTTATAAGGCATTAATCTCCCTTTTCTTCTATTTTTGGAGTTGGTTTCATAACAATTGGTATCAGAGCTTTGGATTCTAGGGGTTTCGCTACTCCAAAAAGGTCATCGTGGAATTTTCGCTATAAATTTTTTTATACGAAGGAAAAAAAGTGGAAATTTTTACAGAGAGAAGCTGAAATCATGAGGAACATCGTGTAAAAATTTCAATTCTTGGTTCGCAATATTTTCAGAGATATGATCTGTGGAAGTTAGGTTTGTTTTAGGCTCCCGAATCTCACCAAAAACAAGTAATCATGAAATTTGTGCTATAACTTTTTTTCTACGAAGGTTCAAATGCTGAAATTTTTATAGAGTGAAGCCGAAAGCCTAAGGAACCTCCTGTAAAAATTTCAGATTTTGGTTCACAATAGTTTTTGAGATATGATATGTGGAAGTTAGTTTTTTTTTAGGCTCCCAAATTTCATTTCAAAGAGGTGACCGTGGGAAAATCATCATAACTCTCTCTCTGAGTGTCAAATTGGAATTCTGTAAAAAATGGACGCAAGTACACTGACTGTAATTTTCTGTTTATTAATTTCAGAGCCGAAGGAAAAAATAGTGACACGTGGCACATCTTACAAGCTCGCTCTACTGACCCAGTCCATAATTAGGTCATTATGGGATATTGGGCATAACGTTGCCTTGAAGAATCCAAATCAGGTTAGACCTGTGGCATTCGAAAGAAGATTCAGAATGCTACTACAGGGCCAAATTCTAGATATTTAAGATTTGAAATCATAGATATAATTCAATTTCAATATCGAGCTCCTCAAAAGCAAGAAAAAGGTGTGTATTTTTTTCCGAATTGCATAAGTCTTGTTTGAAGAATCAATTTGAATTGATTCCAAGGGCATATTGTAGAATAGATATCAGTATTGGATTCTAAAATACCCCCTAAAAAGGGTTCAACAACCATTAAGCCTTTAGAAGGCTCTACTATGGCTCATGAAGATGAAGAAATGCAACATGATATATCAAGATTACAAGAGCAAGTGCACAAAAATTTTCTCTCGCAAAGAACAACAAAAAATGAAATGGATGTTTTGAAGAAAAGCATGGAAGCTAAGATGGATTGTTTACAGAAATGTGTAGAAGCTACGATGGATGATTTGAATAATGGTATGGAAGAAAAAATGGAAGGTTTGAAGGAACGTTTGTCAAAGTTGATACAAGAAATGATTCCTAATGGTGAAAAGATAGTAGAGGAAACTCATGATGAGAAAAAAATAAATGTTAATAGTGATTTCATAAACTATAATGTTGGATTGAAGAAAATCCATATTCCAAAGATGGATATGAGGACGTTTGATGGCAAGGATCCTGTAACATGGATACTATAGATGGAGCAATATTTTGATCTCAATAATGTGCAAAACACACAAAAGGCACACATTGCAACTTTACATTTAGAATAAAATACATTTGTATGGTATCGATGGCTTTGCTCCCCTAAAAAAATTGTCGCTTGTTCAATTTTTACGGAGGAAATGATAGAACATTATGAGGATACAAAGAGCAACACCTTCTTTAGCCAATTGATAAATCTCAAACAAAGGGGTTCAGTGGTAGAGAACATTGAGGACTTTCAAAAAATGAATATAAGGGTAACTAATATTCAAGAGGAACACAAGATTGATGTATTCATAGGGACTTTAAATGATAATATCCAACATGAAGTTCGCATTTTGGAACCTGATTCATTGGGGAAGGCATTCAGGTTGGAAAGAAAAAATGAATGTAAAATTATGGCGACAAGGAAGCCTACCACTCACATCTATAAAAATGGAAGTATTGCTACTCCTAGACTTCCACAACCTACAAGGTTGACACCACAACAATTGGAAGAAAAAAATAGCAAAAGGGCTTTACTACATTTGTGATAGAAAATACACTAAAGATCATAAGTGTGCTGAGAAGAAATTATTTTACATAGATTGTGAAGAGGAGGAAGAAAATTAACAAGAAACATCAAAAGAAGATGACATACACCAGGAACCAACCCTAGAAAAAGAAGAAATGAGTCCGACCATATAGTGTAATGCATTGGCAAGAATTACCACTCCTTAAACTCTCAAGATAGAAGGACATATCAAGAAGAAAAAGGTAATAGTGTTGATTGATTCGAATAATACCCATAATTTTATTCATTGTAAGGTAGCCAAGGAATTGAATTGTTTCCTATACCCAGCACCATAATGTCAAGTGATGGTTGCAAATGAGGAACTATAGATTTCTCTAGAAAATTCCATAATTTCAAGCTAACCATGGGGAAATATGTATTAAATATTCCAATGCTTTCCATTCCAATGGGAGGTGTTGATGTTGTACTAAGAGTACAATGGTTAAAATCTTTGAGGACAATAGCTTTTAATTTTCAAGAAATTTTCTTGAATTTTTTTTGGAAGGAAAGGAAATCGAATTACAGGGTAACAGGGAAGCCACGAAAGATAATAAGCTCTAATGTCATGACAAATATTTTGAAGAAAAAACAATGAGGTGTAATTGCACAATTATACTCATTAGAAGTTCCAAAATCAAAATCATCTATTTTTCCAGATCTCCAAAAAGTGTTGGAAAATCATTCCAAGGTGTTTGAAACCCGCAAAGGACGCCCACCTATTCGTGATCGTGATCAAGATATTTATTTGATTCTAGGAAGTGTTCCTCCAAACATTAGGCCTTACAGATATCCTTATGTCCAAAAGAGTGAAATTGAACGTATGATTTCCAAAATGTTAGAGGTGGATATAATTCAACCTAGTCAAAGTTCTTTCTCTGCTCCAGTAGTATTGGTGCATAAGAAGTATGGACAATGGCGCATGTGTCTGGATTATAGGGAGCTCAATAAACTCACTATTAAAGATAAATTTCCCATTCCTGTGATTGATAAATTATTGGATGACTTACATGGAGCAATTTATTTTACCAAGTTGGATCTTCGTTCATAATATCATCAAATTAGAATGAAGACTGAAGATATTCCAAAAACAACATTTCGAACTCATGAGGGTCATTATGAATTTTTGGTCATGCCTTTTGGCCTTACCAATTCACCTTCTACATTTCAAGGGTTGATGATTTCCATTTTCAGACCCTTAGAAAATTTGTTCTAGTATTTTTTGATGACATACTAATCTGCAGCAGGTCTTGAAAGGATCATGTTCAACATGTTGATAGGGTGCTCAAACTATTGGAGGAGAAACAATTATATGCAAAAACATCCAAATGTTTCTTTGGAGTACAAGAGGTGGAAGATCTGGGTCATATTGTATCTCATGAGGGTGTTAAGGTAGACCCTAACAAAATTAAAGCCAATAAGGAATGGAAAGTCCCCACAACCAGAAAGAAGTTGCAAGGATTTCTCAAGTTAACAGCGTATTATCGCAAGTTTTTTAAGAATTATGGGAGAATAACAGCACCTCTAACAACATTATTGAGGAAATATGCATTTTCATGGACTCCTGAAGAAACTAAGGCCTTTGAATATCTTAAAGAGGGAATGTGCCTAACACTAGTCTTAGCTATGCCAGACTTCACAAAAACCTTTATTGTGGAATGTGATGCCTCAGGAAATGGAATTGGTGTTGTTTTAATACAAGAAGGAAGACCCATTTCTTTTCAAAGTCGTCCAATCAAAGGAAAGTATTTACAGAAAGCTATTTATGAGAAGGAAATTTTGGCAATACTACATGCACTAAAGAAATGGCAACCTTACCTAATGGGAAGACACTTCAAGGTAAAAACTGATCATGATAGTCTTAAACATTTTTTGGAACAAAGACTATCTTCAGAAGAGCAGCAAAAATGGGTCACAAAGATGTTGGGTTATGACTTTGAAATCATATACAAAAAAGGGAAGCTAAATGTTGTTGCGGATGCACTCTCAAGACAAGATGAAGAGGTGGAAGCAGTGCTTTTCCATTTCTATTATCCAACCAGATTGGATATTTGAAGCAAGGGATGAATGGAAGAAGGATGAAGAATTGTGGACACCCATTCAAAATTTGCAGCAATATCCTATTACATCCAATACCTTTAGTTCGAAAAATGATTCCTTATGGTACAAAGATTTCTTATATATTTGAAATAATTCCCAAATAAAACAAAATATTCTTTTGGAATTTCACACTTCTCCTTTAGGAGGACACTCGAGATTTTTAAAAACTTACCACAGGGTGAAGAAAGAATTTTTTGGGATTGCCTTAAATCTAATATTCAAAAGTTTGTGGCAGAATTTTTGGTTTGCCAACAAAATAAATTTGAGAAAATTAAGACCTCGAGTCTTCTACAACCTTTATCCATTCCAAGCCAATGTTTGGAGGAGATTTCAATGGATTTTATCACAGGTTTACCTAAGTCCGAAGGAAAGAGTGTATTCATGGTGGTAGTTGATAGACTTACCAAGTATGAACACTTTTGTGCATTATCTCATCCATTTAAAGCAAGTACAGTTGCTACTGCATTTATGGAAACAATTCAAAAGCTACATGGAAACCCAAAGATTATTGTAAGTAACAGAGATCCCATTTTTACTAGAAATTTTTGGAAGGAATTATTTTCTTGTTTGGGTACTCAACTAGCTCATATCTCATCTTATCATGCATAATCTGATGGTCAAACTGAGATAGTGAATAAATGTTTGGAAGGATATATTCGTTGTTTTGTATTTGATAAGCAAACACAATGGGTCAAGTGGCTACCTCTCACTGAATGGTGGTATAACACTTCCTTCCATACTGCAGCAAAAATGACCCCATTTATGGCACTTTTTGGATATCATCCACCGTCCATCACATCTTCTTTAAGATAAAATTCTAAGGTTCAAGCAGTGGAAGATCACATCGAGCATCAACAAGAAGTTATCCAACTCTTAAAGATAACCTAAATTTGGCACAAAATCGAATGAAACAATAAGCATATCAACATCGCAGCGAGAGAAGTTTTGATGTAGGAGACTGGGTATTTTTATGGCTACAACCATACAAAAAAAAGTCCCTCAAGTAGGCTAAGAAGGATAATAAATTATCGCCAAATTACTATGGTCCTTACGAGGTGTTTCAAAATATTGGTACTATGGCATACAAATTGGAGTTTCCTACTTCTTCATGAGTGCATCCAATTTTCCATGTTTCATGCATAAAGAAGGTTATAAGGGACAGCTTCCAGTTCAAACAATATTGCAAGAACTTGATGAGGAAGGAAAAATCATAGTGGAACCTGAAGTAGTCACGGAAACAAGAACTCGACAGCTACGAAATCAATAAATTTCAGAGTATCTCATCAAATGGAAGAACTTACCCACTGAAGATTCTACATGGGAGGATGAGAATTTTATACAGAAGCATCTAGAGCTACTCAAGTGTTGAAAACAACACTTTTTTGAAGGAGAGGGGCATGTCAGGTCCCTATATTACTAGTATAGTCCCTTATTGTTGTTAGTGTAATCCCCTTATTGTTACTGTTGTACCCTTGTAACCCCAATATTGTTATTATTGTGCCCTTACATTATTATTGTTAGGTCGGCTAGGATTATATTGTGACCCCATGGAATCCTTTTTATAGAAGGAGGTTTTGGTAATTTGTATCATCCAAGAATTGTTCATTTATGTAATGTATTGGAGGCTTCCCCCTCGAAGTGGCTGATTTCTAAGGCGTTGATCTCTCTTTTCTTCTATTTTTGGAGCTGGTTTCATAACAAAGAGGCATTTCATTCTTTCGAGAGCACTTTGTTCCATAGATGAGAAAAGATAGCTAGGAGATAAACACTGTTATCGATGAAATGGGTAACTGCACTGGTACCTAACTTTTGACGTAGTAAGAAAAAAACCCGATTTTGAAAAGCGGTGATGCAGAATCATTTTTTTTTTATAGCATGTTTTTTGCACTTAATTTTTTTTTTTTTTTTCTGTGATGCTTTTTATGTCAATTTTGAATAGTGGTGGCGTATCATCACCAACGTTTTTTTAGAGGATTGATTTTTACACTATACATTTTCTAATGTCTTCTTCTTCCATGAGATGTTTATTTTTAAGTGCATTTATGTACTTGTGTTTTAAAAAGAAAAAAAATATATTTTTTTAAAATAAAAATTTGTAATGACATCTTCACTTTTTCACGTAGATAAAAAATGAAAAAAAGGTAAATATTATAAAGTTTATATTTTCTACAAGTTTATGTATTTCTAATTAATTTTTCAATGCACATCAAATAATTGTCGCTAAAAAACCAATATTTTGAATGATATGACAAAAAAATACAAATTTTCAATACAAATAGAATGCAAAAAATACACCTTTAGACACTTTTTGTTAAAAAAAGCATGTTAAATAAACTATTTTTTGGGAAAATCTTAACAAAAAAACTTAAGAAAATAGCATTTTTATTGAATTTTATGTCAAAAAATAATAGTAATCACATGTTTTTGCAAAAAATAAGGATTCTTCTCATAAAATATCAAAGTCTAAACATTACAAGTAAAATTGATTAATAGATCTCAAAAATGAGCTTTGTTTGCAAGCATAACTTAAAGATCCTCAACAATATCAACTAATACATGTTCAACATCATCTAGAACATCATTGATGGCTTCTTCCACAACATTTTCTACTTCATTTTGGTCATTGTCATCTTCTAATGGATCTTTCATGTCTGCAAATCTTCCAAAGTGTCCCTTTCCAATCATTCCATATAATGGTGGTTGAGGTTCCTTTGCTTTTTTTGCCACATGTGATTCATTAAAATCCCCTTTCCTCAAACCAACTTCTTGCTTCGCATCTGGAAGGAATTCAAGAGCATTAATTCTTTGTTGAATAAATTTGCATTGCACTGGGTCTTTCTCAATGGAAATGCAATTTCTTCCTTTTGGTAGGCAACATGCTAGTGTTGTACCTAATCATCAAGTACAAAAGAAATAAGTAAGAAAATTAGTATAAAGACATAAAAAGTAAAAAATAAAATATTTAAATTTAAATTTTTATAATAAAACTTACCTAAACCTGAAAATAGATCCAAAACCCAATCTCCTTCATTTGATAGTGTCGTCCGACCTACCTCCGGCCCCTGGCTAGGCAAAGGGGAATTCTGAGAAACACCCTCCGCCCAGCCGGGGGCCAGAGGCAAGCTAGGCAGCCCTCAACGGCGCCACCTGGCCGACCTTCGCATAGCTAGGGGTGATTCTCAGAATCACCCTCTGCCCAACTGGGGGCTGGAGACAGGCCGGGTGGAGAGGTTGAGGGCTGCCCAGCCTGCCTCTGCCCAGCCAAGGGCCGGAAGCAGGCTGGGAAACCCTCGATGGCACCACCCAGCCGCCCTCTGGCCCCCGAAACGAAGGGAGATTCTTGTAATCTCACTCCGCCCAGCCAAGAACGATTCTCAGAATCACCCTCCACCCAACCGAGGGCCAGAGGCCGGTCGAGTGGCGCCATCGAGGGCTACCCTGCCTGTCTCCGGCCCCTGGCTGGGTGTAGGGAGATTCTTCGAATCGCCCTCCACCCAGCCACGAGTTGGACGCAGGCTGGGTAGCCATCGATAGCGCTGCCCGGCCTGCCTCTGGCCTGCCTCTGGCCCCCGGCTGGGTGGAGGGCGATTCCAAGAATCACCCCCGACTAGGTGGAGGGCGATTCCGAGAATCACCCCCGGCTGGGCGGAGGGCGATTCTGAGAATCACCCTCGGCTGGGCAGAGGGCGATTTCGAGAATCATCCCAAGTTAGGTGGAGGGTGATTCTGAGAATCACTCCTAGTTGGGAGGAGGGTGATTTCGAGAATCACCCCCGGCTCGGTGGAGGGAAATTTCAAGAATCACCCCCGACTGGGCGGAGGGCAATTCCGAGAATCACCCTCCACCCAGCTGGGGGCCGAAGACAGGTCGAGCGACATCGTTGAGGGCTGCCCAGCCTACCTTTGGCCCGTGGCTAGGTGGAGGGCGATTCCGAGAATTGCCCCCAGCTGGGCGAAGGGTGATTCTCGGAATCGCCCTCTGCCTAGCTGGGGGCCGAAGGCATGCTAGGCAGCCCTCAATGGTGCCGCTCGGCCTACCTCTGGCTCTTGGCTGGGCGTAGGGTGATTCTTGGAGTCGCCTTCCGCCCAGCGGGGGGTGATTCTCGAAATCGCCCTCCGCCCAGCCGGGGGTGATTCTCGGAGTCGCCCTCCTCCGCCCAGTTGGGGGTGATTCTCAGAATCGCCCTCCGTCTAGCTGAGGGTGATTCTCGAAATCACCCTTCGCCTAGCCGAGGGCCAGAGGCAGGGTGGGTGGCGCCGTCGATGGCTGCCTAGCTTGCCTCTGACCCGCGGCTAGGTGGAGGGAAATTCTTAGAATCTCCCTCCACCCAGCCGGGGGCCAGAGGCAGGCTCGACAGCCCTCGATGGTGCCACTCGACCAACCTTCGGCCCCCGGTTGGGCAGAGGGAGATTATGGGTGGACGACAATTCTGATAATCACCCTCCATCGAGGGTTGCCTAGCTTGTGTCTAGCCCCTGGCTGCGTGGATGATGATTCTAAGAATCGCCCCCAAATGGGTGGAGGAAAATTCTCAGAATCACCCTCCACCCAGCCGGGGGCGATTCTTGGAATCGCCCTCCACCCAGCTGGGTGTGATTCTTAGAATCACCCTTCACCCATCCAAGGGCGATTCTTAGAATCTCCCTCCACCCAACCGAGGGTGATTCTTGGAATCACCCTTCGCCCAGCTGGGGGCCGGATGCAGGCCGAGCGATGCCATCGAGGGCTTCCCAGCCTGCCTCTGGCCCTCAGCTGGGTGGAGGGTGATTCCGAGAATCACCCTCCACCCAGCGGGGGGCCGAAGGCAGGTTGGGCAGCCCTCGATGGTGCTACCTGGCTGGCCTCCAGCCCCCAACTAGGTGGAGGGAGATTCTCAGAATCACCCTCCACCCAGCCGAGGGCCAGAGGCTGGCCAGGCAGCACCGTCAAGGCCTTCCCAGCCTGCCTCCGGCCCTCGGCTAGGCGGAGAGCGATTCCGAGAATCGCCCTCCACCTAGCCGCGAGTCAAAGGCAGGCTGGGCAGCCCTCGACGGCACCGTCCGACCTGTCTCCAGCCCCCAGCTGGGCGAAGGGAAATTCTCGGAATCGCCCTCCACCCAGTCAAGGGTGATTCTTAGAGTCGCCCTCCACCCAGTTGGGGGCTGAAGGCAAGCCATGCAGCTCCGTCGAGAGATGCCCAGCCTACCTCTAGCCCCTCGTTGCGTTGAGGGAAATTCTCAAAATCGCCCTCCACCCATCCGGAGGCCGGAGGCAGGCTGTGTAGCCCTTGATGGTGCTGCACGGTCAGCCTCTGACCCCTGGTTGGGTGGAGGGTGATTCAGAGAATCACCCTTCGCCCAGCCGAGGGCTAGATGCTAGTTGGGTGGCACCATCGAGGGTCGCCCAACCTGCCTCTGGCCCCCTGCCGGGCGGAGGGCGATTCTCAGAATCACTCTCCGCCAAGCCGAGGGCCGGAGGTAGGCTAGGCAACCCTCGACGATGTCGCCCGGCCGAGGGCCGGAGGCCGGCTGGGCGGCAACGTCGAAGATTACGTAGCTTGCCTCAAGCCCCCGGCGGGCAGCAAATTAATTTTTATTTTATTTTATTTTTTTCAAACACAAACTATATAATTTTTTTTTTTTTAAGCGGAGGCCGACCGGGTGGCAACGTCGAAGGTTACGTAGCCTGCCTCTGGCCCCCGGCGAACAACAAATTAATTTTTATTTTATTTTATTTTATTCAAACGCAAACTATATAATTTTTTTTTTTTTCTTAACAAAAACTATTATAATAAAAAAAATGCATTGTTGAAAAAAAAAAAAAACTATTCAATTAAAATTTTAAAATATAAAAAAAAACAATAAAAACAAATTAAAAAATATGTTTTAAAAATAAACAAACAAATATAAAAAAAATTATTTTTTAATTTAATTTTTTTTCAATTAAAACAATTATTATTTAAAATATAAAAAAACAATAAAACAAAAATTTTAAAATATGTTTTAAACTATAAACAAACATATATAAGAAGATTTTAATTTTAATTTTAATTTTCTTAAAAATAAAACAATTATAATTTAAAATATGGAAAAACAATAAAAAAATTAAAAAATATGTTTTTGTATATAAACAAAAAAATATATGAATAATAAATTTTTCATTTACTTGTTCATTTTTAAAAATTGTTTAAGTCATATAATTTCTCCATAATTTCATGGTTCAAGTATCTTGAAAACTTAAGATTTAAAAACTTGAGATTTACAACTTGTCATTAATGTTTTTATGCACTACAAAATTTAATCTTTAGTGTTATGGTTGAAAATAATTACATTTTTAGGGTTGTTTAGAGTCAAGATATTTTATGTTTAACAACATGGATAAAAATTGTTCGAAATGATAATACCTTCAGACATGATTTTGTTTATATTTAACATCATCCATCAAATAATTTAGAATTTTACGATTTTTCAATGTCCTAGTATGTTGTCTTTAATTCCGTTGTTACAATGTGTCAAAAGTGTGACATAATGTTTTTTTTTGTTATTCCAGCATCAATTCGTTTTGTTTTGAGGGTGTTTTTCAATCATTTTTTCAAGAAACAATTTCGTTTTTAGCATAATTTTATAAAAAGGTGAAATTTGACCTTGAGAAAAAAATAAATGCGTTCTGGAATACACACTTTTTGTTTTTGGGGCGTTTTTTCATATTTTTTGAGTCCTTTTGGGCTAGAGTTCCCGTTTTGAGGTAATAGTTCCTGTTTCATAGGTAACATTGTTGACATAGGAGGTAGAGCACACAAAGAGGATTTGTGCACTATAACAGCCCATGGGCCACAGTGATTACTTCTTTGTACCTACAGCCATATTTCTAGGCAGAGAAAGAGAGTGAAGTGACCTCACCTTCCAACTGGGTTTTATCCCGAAAGGGTTTCCCAAAGAGAATATATTATGTCTTATGCGTGTGTATGAGATTATTTTTTTCATTCTCTACTTTTCTACATATTTTCCATTCAGATGCTTGCACTAATTACAATCAAGTCTACAAATCTATAATTTTAATATAACTGTAATAGTGTAGAATTTTAAGATTTTAATATATTATTATCAGATATGTTGTGACGAACTATCCAGTGGAATATCCATGGTAGTTAACATATAATTTGGTATCAAAGCTGGTTTCTTTGGGTATTTTGTGGAGATTGAAGGGATCTGTATCGGCGGGGTTGAAAATTGTAAAACCCTAATCATGGGCGACGAATTTGTAAATGAACCTCATGATTCTACAGAGGTGATATTTATGCGGATGGAGAAACAACTTGCAGATATTAGAAACAATGTGAGCCTCCTCATGGAAGCCTTGAATATAAAGCTGGGAATATTTGGAAAATATGGGGATTCAAATGCAGAGGATAAATCAGAACGAGGATCAGAATATCAGGGAGACACAAAGAACCAACTAAAGAAGGAACCTGAAAAAAATCAACCCAATTCGAGTGACATGAATCAGTACTTGTTTAAAATGGAAGCAAAATTTGATATCAAGTCATACCACAGAGCAATTGGCACTATGAAATTGAACCATTGGTTGCAGCGAATGGAATTTTATTTCAATATATATCAAATCGAGGAAGGGAAAAATATCTCATTGCGTGACTGAAATTAAAGGGCCATGCACTGACTTGGTGGGAGAGCCACACACAAACCCTAACGTTAGAGGGGGAAGCTCCAGTGACTAAGTGGGAGGATTTCAAAACCCTCATTAAGTCACATTTTTATCCCATTGGGTACGTGGAGTACCAGTAGATCTGGTCGCATTACTTTAGGAAAAATTCATCCCAAAACGTGAAGGAGTACACCACATAATTCAGAAAGATGGCTTTAATGTTGTGTATCTCTCCAAATAACCAAGATGTACTCCTCAAGTGTTTGGGGGGTCTGCATTTCCATATGCGTGAGCAAGTGATGTTGTTCAAGCCCAAATTGGTGGACGAGGCTTGTGTACAAGCACAGTACCTGGAGAAAATAGGCCTAAAAAGAGCGCAATTAAGTGGATCGAAGAAGAAGGAGAAACATGAAGCTTCTAAGGAGGGGAAGAAGAAGAAAAAGTGGGGAAATATCTAAAAATACGGCAACCTAAACACACCATTTCAAAGATCCTAGCAACCACTACAACAATGATGGCCGTATAGAGGAGAAGTGTTTGAAGTTGTATCCAGAGCTAAACTCGATGAACAAGAAGAAATATAACAAGAAGAATAATCTCATGGTCATGGATTCGATCAATCAAGTAAAAATAAACTTGGAAGTGGATGAGAATATTATATGTATGTCAGTGTAGAAGGAGGTGAATTTGAGTAGCCTTCACTAACATGAAGAGAAATATTAAAAAAACTCTTCCATATAAAGATACAGGTCAAGAATACGAAGATTGATGCTTTGTTTGACTCAGGATCGCAGGCGAATCTCATTGCAGCAGAGGTGGTCAAGAATTTGGGGCTAGAATTTCATGATCATCCCAAACCATATCCACTGGGATGGGTAAATAAGGATGCAGAGCTGAAGGTAACAACAAATTGTAAAATTAGATTTTCTATCAGTGTTTATTTTATTGATGAAGTATATCTAGATGTGGTTCCCCTTGATGTATTTAGATTCGTGTTTGGGAGTCCATACATATACACGTGAGATGAAATATTAATTAGGAGAGCCAATCAATATTGTCTCATCAAGGATGGAAAATCGTTTATCGTCAACGCGCATAAAGTAAAGTCAAAAATTTCACTCGTGAGTGCCAACCAAGCCAAGAAATTGATAAGTTCCATCAAGAAGTATGTTTTATTTTTTTTAATAGAAATTCAATATGAAGAGGAGTCAATAATAGGTATGGCATCCATGGAAGGGTGTATTAAGAAAAAAAACAACAATTGGAGGAGTATTTACAGGCATACAAGGATGTGTTCCAAGAGCCTAAAGGGTTACCACCTAAGAGAGAAGTGAGCACGAGATCCAGCTATTTTGAGACTCCCCATTGCCAAATATTGGGTTGTGTAGGAATTTTTTTATAGAAGAAAGCTAGGTGAAGAAATAGTTGCAGCAGTTGCTGGAACAGGGTGTCATTTTACCAAGTACATCACTATGTGGGTCACCCATCATCATTGTGCCAAAGAAGGATGGGACTTGGCAGATGTGTATAGATTACAGGGTGTTAATAAAATCACACTTAAGAACAGATACCCCCTACCCAGGATAGACAACCTACTAGATCAATTGTAGCAACCAAAGTACTTCACCAAACTAGACTTGAAGTTTGGATATCACCAAGCTTGACTCAAATAAAAAGATACATGGAAGACCACCTTCAAAACCAGGCAAGGTTTGTATGAGTGGTTAGTTATGCCATTTGGCCTACGTAATGTACTTGATACATTTATGAGATTAATGAATGACGTATTGTTCCCTTTTATATATTCATTTATTATTGTGTATTTGGATGATATATTGGTATATAGTGTTGTGTGGAAGGAGCATATTTCACATTTGGCACAGGTGCTTGAAACACTGAAGAAGCACCAACTCCTGGAAAATCTCAAGAAGTGT
>CM076584.1:318198172-318401006 GCA_034641835.2 Pinus albicaulis | reverse complement strand
TTATTCAATGGAGATTAACATGATCACACATCAATTTCGAATTGCATGCATAACACATAATCTCTTCTACAATTAATTGTCACATGCGGAAAGAATAGAAGCGATAGCACATCAAATCATCACACACATTAACAAAGTATGTATGGGGAAAGCTTATAGCTGAAAACCCCCAGCTATAGTATATTATAAATGGAGAGAACATGCAGCAAATACATAGTACAAACTCCTCACAAGTACTCAGTATTATCTCCCAAAGCTACACAAAAACTAGCTTGGTTTTGAACAAGTCACAGGTTCAAAACACACCCACTACTTCTCTGCCTCTATTGCGCAATCAAGGTTGGTCTAAATAGAGATCCAGGTTCGAATCTCACTGGCTCCAACTGCGCAATTTTCATTGGTAATTTCCTCCAAGTGTGGTGCAAATCTCATGCACAACTGATGTCGCAACTGATAGCTAACACAACCCTTTCATCTACCTCTTTCACTTGTCGCCACTGAACTGTCCATGCACTGAGTTAAAATGATGTGTTCTTTAGTTGAATAATGAGTTAATAATTAGTGAATTAAATAATATTTAATTCACACAACTCATCTCTAGTGTATTAGCCAGTTAAACTAAATACAACTAGTTCAACTAGTTAACTAGAACACCACCTCCATTAACTCCTCAATCAACTCCACCAAAACTCTGCCACATGAGTCTAACTGAAGTCTAACATGCAATAGCTCACTTAACTCATAGGAAATTCGAATTTCCTTATGTCAGCTGCATGTGCCACATCCAGGCATCAAACTGAAGTGCTTCAAGAGAATAAGATAATGTTTATAGTCCAAATATTATTAAGAGCTAATAATATTCGACTTCCCTATTTTAAGGAGAGGCAGTCTAAAAATAGACTTCGACCTATAGGTCCAAAAAATAGAGGTCCATCTATTTTTACCAACATGACCAATACTCCAAGAATAACATACTGCAACCCCTAGACCATGCTCCATATGTCTAAAAATAGACATAGTCTAAAAATAGATTTTTCGACAAAAATCACATGTGTGGTCCCCACCTAGCTTAGGTGATCACTTTCCAACTAGGATCAGGAAAGATGTTTCAGGAGGCCTCCTTCACTATTTCTTGTTGCCATTTTCAACACTCCCTCTCAACAAGAAAGGAATGTCTTTGCATGCGACATGAAACTCCATGCATTCGCCCTGCAACCTTCACAAGCGCCATGCAACTCCATGCATCTGCTCTGCAACTCCTCTGAAACTGAATAGGCTCCAAACAACTCAATCAGTCTTGATGCATCTAGCATCTATCATCAAAGTCTTCGACTTCTGCTTGGCCAACTGCACATGTCATTAGGAACCACTGCGCTGTTGAACTCTTGCACCCATGCACTCTTGCACTTGCTGTCAACTCTGATCCGCGCTCCAGTATCCGACACTGTCACTTTGATCTGCCTGCATCACTCCAACTGATCTTGCTACTGCTGCGATGTGGGCACCTCGTAGCCAGGTTCAATCCATGAGATCCACACCATCTCATGAATCTTGCCCAAAAATCTCCTCATGGGATTAATCATGCATGTCGCCCCACCTCTCACCTGGTGGTATAGCTGCATGCACTCCCTCTGCCCGTCTGGCATGAAATTTCTCTGCATGAGTGGTCTCTTCCACTCCATGATCCACTTGTGGCTGCTCCACATCCTGAGGTTCACTATCACCTGCATGCAAAACTTGCTCCCTCTCAAGCATCAATTTCATGTCTTTCTCGCCTGCATGCAACACTTGCTCCCTCTCAAGCTTTAGTTGCATGTCTTCCTTCCGCTTCCCAACAGTAGGAAGCTCCGTAGACATCCCATCTAATTCAAGTCTGTAGAGATTCTTTGCTCGAATCCCAACCTTCTTGACTTGTCCCGTTGCCTTGTGCCGAAGGAAGACTTTTCCTTCTCTGAAGACAACTTCATACCCTTTATCCTCTAACATTGTGACTGAGATCAGATTCTTTGTTAGACCTGGTACATGCAATACATCTTGTAAAAGAATGAGTTTACCTGACTCCCTCTGAAAGGTTATGGTACCAATACCGGTCGCATTGTATCGTCCACCGTCGCCCAACTCAACATGCATCCGGAGACCTTTCTCCACCAAGTCACTGAAAAGATTTGCATCTCCCGTCATGTGAAAGGAAGCGCCACTATCAATATACCACCCCGATCCCAATGCACTAGACAAAATGCATGCGATCAATGAGAAGTCCAGCTCAAATTGCGAGGCAAGAGCCTCACCAGCTGCAGTTCCCGCAGCCTGCTTGTTCTTCTTCTTCTTTGGGCAATTCGTGGCGTAATGTCCATGATCGTGACAGTGAAAACACTTCACTTTGGACATGTCACGCTCTTTACCATCCGCACCGGATTGAGAAGCCTTCTCCTTGCCCTTCCCCTTCCTTGCTTTGGCAGCCAAAGCACAGTCTTATTCATCAGATACCTTTGATGAAGATCAATCCCTGGTAGTCCTCCTGATCTCCTCTTGCATGAGATCCGACAGTCGCTCCCATCCTGGCAACTTCTCCCGACCATTGACACTATCCTGATAGGAATGCCAAGCCTTCGGAAGACCAAGGAGAGCCAAGTCCACCATATCCTCATCTTCGACAGTCACCCCCACACTTCCCAGCTCATCTCTGCACTGAGTGAACTTCGTGAGGTATTTTGCGATGCTGTCGCCTTTCTCCATCTTGATGTTCCTGAGTCTATCTTTGAGTGCCAGCTTCCTTTGGTCACTCTTGCTTTGTTATAGATCCGTCAAAGCTTTCCACATCAAATATGGAGAAGCCTTTCCATGCAGGCTGGATACTATATGATCCTTGACGCCCTCCAACAGGATCCTTCGACATTTTGCTTGTTTCTTTTGCCATGCTTCCACAACAGCAGCATCATTAGAAGTAGGCTTTGGAATCTCTTTCTCCACGAATTCCAACAGCCCATGATCATCTAATACAGCCTCCATGCGGTCCTTCCATGCAACATAATTCGAACTTCCTTCCAAGGCATATTCGAGTCGCAAACCGATGAAAGACATTTTCGCCGCGGCACCAAGAACACAAATCTGCAAATTTGAATTTCACCACCAGCTGATAACTCAATCGCTTCCGATCTACACTTGAGAAAAAATTATTTCCAAATCAGAGATTGACTGCATGGGCTTTTACCAGACCTTTCACTTTCCGAAGAAAGATGAATCCGGAGGCTATCTGGCCCGTATGCAGGCTCTGTCCGAGGAAATAAGTTTGCAATCACCGTAATAGATCTCGAAAATTAATATTGCTCCGATACCATGTAGAAATTAGCTGAATAAATCACTTATTCAATGAAGATTAACCTGATCATACATCAATTTCGAATTGCATGCATAACACATAATCTTCTTCTACAATTAATTGTCACATGCGGAAAGAATAGAAGCGATCGCACATCAAATCATCACACACATTAACACAGTATGTATGGGGAAAGCTTATAGCTGAAAACCCCCAGCTATAGTATATTATAAATGGAGAGAACATGCAACAAATACATAGTACAAACTCCTCACAAGTACTCAGTACTATCTCCCAAAGCTACACAAAAACTAGCTTGGTTTTGAACAAGTCACAGGTTCAAAACACACCCACTACTTCTCTGCCTCTATTGCGCAATCAAGGCTGGTCTAAATAGAGATTCAAGTTCGAATCTCACTGGCTCCAACTGTGCAATTTTCATTGGTAATTTCCTCCAAGTGTGGTGCAAATCTCATGCACAACTGATGTCGCAACTGATAGCTAACTCAACCCTTTCATCTACCTCTTTCACTTGTCGCCACCGAACTGTCCATGCACTGAGTTAAACTGATGTGTTCTTTAGTTGAATAATGAGTTAATAATTAGTGAATTAAATAATATTTAATTCACACAACTCATCTCTAGTGTATTAGCCAGTTAAACTAAATACAACTAGTTCAACTAGTTAACCAGAACACCATCTCCATTAACCGTCGCATCAACTCCACCGAACTCGCCACTTGAGCTCTAAATCGAAGTCAACCATATCAGCTCACTTAACTCAGGAAAATCGCATTTCTTCCGGGCAACGTCGCATGTGCCATCCGTAGCTCAACCGAAGTGCTCTAAGAGAGTAAACTCGAAGTTTAGAGTCCAAATATTATTAAGGGTAAATAATATTTGACTTCCCTATTTTAAGGAGAGTAAGTACTAAAAAATAGACTTCGACCTCTTCGACCTATACAGTCACAAAAATAGAGTCCCATCTTATTTTTATCACAACATGACCAATACTCCCAAGAATAACATACCTGCAACCGGGACCATGCTCCATATGTCTAAAACAAGACATAGTCTAAAAATAGATTTTTCAAAAAAAAATCACATGTGGTCCCCACCTAGTTTAGGTGATCACTTTCCAACTAGATCGGAAAGATGTTTCGGTGGAGGCCTCCTCGATCGTTTCTTGTTGCCATTTTCGAGTTTGTGAAACAGTCCTTGATTTATTTGGGGTATGTGATTGGTGTAGGATAACTAAAGATAGATCCTTCCAAGATGGAGGTCATTATGAAACGGTCGGTGCTTACTAATGTTTCTGAGGTCAGTGGTTTCATTGGGGCAACATAGCACCTGAGGAAATTCATAGCCTCATTTTCAGCAGTAGTAACACCACTTCACGTGATAACAACAAGTGGTAAGAGTTTCTAGTGGGGAAAGGGTGAGGAGAAGGCCCTTCGAGGAGCTAAATAATAAGATCATTCAAGCACCAGTTTTGGCATTACCAAACTTACATTGTCCCTTTGAAGTGGAGACAAATGTGAGTGCGTATGTTATGGGAGTTGTCTTGATGCAAGGAGGAAGGCCCATTTTCTACCATTCTGAAGTATTTCATGGGTGATCTAGGTGGATATTGGTGGCCACCCA
Organism: Pinus albicaulis; assembly: GCA_034641835.2. Taxonomy (NCBI): domain Eukaryota; kingdom Viridiplantae; phylum Streptophyta; class Pinopsida; order Pinales; family Pinaceae; genus Pinus; species Pinus albicaulis. Next base: position 318,396,043 of record CM076584.1, on the reverse strand, counting down.
CCTATTCCATTTGGACCCGCACCATCAGTTCTTTCAGTTTTTCAATTTGAGCACAACTTACTATTTTTAGCATTTTTTTGGGTCCTGAACTTCCAGAGACATTTTGAGGCCCTAAATGAAATTTTTTGGGGAGAACGGGAGCAACATTGAAGCTCCTTAAATTTTTCTCACATCAAAAGTTGTAGTCCTTGGATATATATTTCTAACAAGGTATTGAGTGCGTCAAACAAATATCGTATTCCAAAGTTACGTCCCTCGGAAGATTGATGTACCAATTTACCCAAACAGGGCCCATAGTTTTGGCGCTTCATCTCCTAGGGTTAAGTTTTTGGATGTTTAGGGTTTTCCATTTTTTCTCAATAATAAATAGCCCTTCAAGCCTCATTGTAACACAGTTTAGAGGCCTGTAGTAGCAACATCTCTTCTTATAGATGAGCCTACTAGTGCCCTAGCTATTTTATTTCCATTATGTATGTAAGCACATTTTTGTTATATGATATTAACGAAATGAAGTTTTATTTCCGCTAAATCTATGTATTTATGTTTATTTCTGTATATTATTGTGTTCCCCCATAAATTTGGATCAGTGATATCATATCGGTCTTCTCTTTCTCTGTTTTTCTTTGCTTGTCCCTAATGAGGTGAGGGTATAAGGAGTTAGGGCTCGATTTGGTTGAACCCTTGCAAGATCATCCTTGCAAACCTTGAAGAACTCCCATGGCGAAAGAAAATAAAGACGAGGGAGCAGGAGATCTTATCAAATTATTTCTCGAGGAGGCCCTCGAGAAACATAGGAACGCGGTGATGGATAACTTTTCCCAGATCCTTCAATGACTCCCCACCGGTGGCACATATACATCCAACATCCACTCTAAAGGAGCCTCTCCTTTCAAGGTAAATGTCAGCTTCTACATTCATGTATTTGAAGGCTAGATAGATGCAGAAGTAGTAGATAGATGGTTAAATTTGCTGGAAGGGTATTTCTCGGTCCATGATTTCTCCAACCAAGAAAAGATTAATTTTTCACTCCTCAAAGCTGCCCTGCATGTCAAAAACTGGTGGGAAACCTAATGTGAGCAGAAGGACGAGAGGGATCTATGAGGAGAAATACATCCAATGGACACGCTGTGGCAACAAAGGGATCAAGATGTGCACGAACTGATGAATTTGTTCCATACCCTATGCACAAAGTTGGGTATTAAATATTCAGAGAGACATTTGGTGCTCAAGTACTATAGTTTTCTGCACATATACATTTAGGATGAAATGGAGTTCCTCGACATTACCTTTCCTGGCACAACATATCACTATGTCACTAAGATCGAGTATAAATTTAAGTAGAAGAAGCAAGACTTTGGGTCAGCGAATCTGAAGCCAGGGAAAGGCGCCCCCAAACCGCAGAAAAAAGGGCAAAGCCAAAGTGGGGTGACTCAGAAAAACACCACAAATCTAGAGAAGGACACGAGGAAGTGGTTTGAATTTCATAACAGCCCCACTCACAGCACAAATGAGTGTCGGGCCAAATAGTCGATGGTGGCTGAACTAAAGGTACCCGAGTCAGATGCATGTTCTAATCCCAAGTCAGAACCAGACAAGGGAAATGACAAAGGGAAGGATATCATTGATGCAGATCACAGTGCCATTGTTGCCATGACCAAGCTCCAGAGGGATGATCCTGAGGATCCAGAGGAGGGGGAGCGCCTCTTCGATTCACAGATGTGGGTGAAGGTTTATCCACTGCAATTCCTTGTTGATAGAAGAAGCCAAAAGAACCTCATTTCAGCAAAGGTTGTGAAGCAGATCAACCTACCAACCATAGCACACCCGCAGCTGTATACCATTGGGTGGCTTCACCAAGGAAGATATCTCTGCATCTTCCAGCAGTGCAGCCTTCCATACAGCATCAAGCCATTCACGGATGTGGTACTATGTGATGTTGCTCCTCTTGATGTGTTTGATGTATTATTGGGCCAACCATACTTGTGGAAGAGACATGCTGTGTATGAGTCTAGGCTTCATGTTGTTGTTATTACTTTGGGAAATAAATTGTACAAGATACCATAGGTAGTACTGCCTCCTGCCATCACTTTGACTACTACAAAACAACACAGTAAGATTGTTTCCCAAACCAAGAAATTGATTTTCATTAAAATTCGCCCACAAGGAAAGAATAATATTGTGGCCACATCCTCGAAACAAGGCTCCCCTACACAGCATCAACAGATGAATAAAGTCGTGGAGGAATACGAGGACATTTTCTCCTCACCCACAGAGGTTCCTCTACACTATCAGGTCAAGTACTTCGTTGATATTACCCCAAGTGCGGCGCTGCCTAATGTTGCCATACCTCATGCAGACACACATAAATAATACACACATGTTGCTGTCTTAGGTTGATAAAAGCAACCAAATTTATTGAATACATCCAAAGCACGACCGCCGCACAGTCCGTGACATCTTCGATAAACTAGTCATTTGTCTGTTAATCATTTCATCTCATGGAGGAACTTAACACAATAAACATTTCTTCCTAAGGAAGGAGTGAATGATCCAGGATATTGGTGGCCACCCACTCATTCCATTTTGACTCCGCACCTCACCATTTCTTTCTGCGCTTTCAACGCAACTTACTATTTTTAGCACTTTTGAAGGTCATGAACTTCCAAAGCCGTTTTGAGGCCCTAATGATCCAGGTGGATATTGGTGGCCACCCACCTATTCCATTTGAACCCCCACCATTGGTTCTTTCATTTTTTCAGTTTCAAGACAACTTACTATTTTTAGCATTTTTTCGGGTCCTGAACTTTCGGAGCCATTCTGAGGCCCTAAACAAAGTTTTTTGGGAAAACCGAGAGAAACTTTCAATTCCATTCAATGTTTCTCACGTCAAAATTTGTATTCCTAAGATAGATATTTATAAACATGTATTGAGTGCGTCAAACGAAGATCGTATGCCAAAGTTACGTCCCTGGGAATATTGATGTGCCAATTTACCCAAACAGGGCCCATAGTTTTGGCGCTTCATCTCCTAGGGTTACGCTTTTGGATGGATAGGGTTTTCCATTGTTTCTGAACAATAAATAATATGCCTTCGAGCCTCATTGTAACATAGTTTAGAGGCATGTAGCTACCAAATCTGTTCTCAGATATAAGCCTACCAACACCCTAGATAGTTTATTTCCATTATGTCTGTAAACATATTTTTGTTATATGATATTAATGAAATGAAGTTTTATTTCCACTGCATCTTTTTTGTTATGTATATTATTGTGTTCTTGCATAAATCCAGATCAATGGGGTAGTTCTTAACTACCATACCTACGATAAGGAGCTCTATGCCATGGTGTAAGCTGTGAAGAAGTGGAAGCATTATCTGATGGGAAAGGATAGAATAATCCACACTGATCGCCAGATGTTACAATACTATTAGGCCAAGAGTAAGCTACAAAATACTAAGCATTACAAGTGGATGGGGTTTTTACAACAATTTCATTTGGTGATCAAGTATAAGAAGGCAAGCACAAACAAGTTGGTCGACATGCTTTCAAGTCCATGCACGACAAAATCATAGCTTTAGGGACTCTTATGCACATGGATCTCTTCACCCATGATGCATACAAAGATTTGTAATCATAAGATGATGACTTCAAGGAGGTGTAATAGTAGTTGCAGAGTCAGAGTCATGTGCACGATGGAAACAATACCATTAACTACCATCTCGAGGAAAATTTACTCTACAGGCTGGATAAGTTATGTTCTCCTAAAGGTGAGTGATTGCAGCTAATTAGAGAAGCTCACATCTCCAAGGTTGCAGGGTACTTTGGTGTAAGGAGGATCATCACTAACTTGCAAAGGTATGTGTATTGGCCCAATATGCCAGAGTAGGTAGCTAGATTCATAAGAGGGTGCATGCTTTGTTGTACCAGTAAGCCTAGCAACAAGAAACATGGTCTATATCATCCCTTACATGTACCTACTCGTCCTTGGGAAAGTATTTCAATGGAATTTGTGGGAGTTTTACCGAAAACTAGGAAGGGACACGACTACCTGTTCATGGTAGTTGACAGGTTCATCAAGATGTGTGTTCTAATTCCCTATAAAAATACCATCAACGAAAAAGAAGCAATAAACTTATTCTTTGGATAGGTCTGGGTGCACTTTGGGATACCAATTTTAGACAGGGATACAATATTTCTCAGTGCATTCTAGACTACATTGTGGGAGAAAATGGATACAAAGTTGAAGAGATCTACAACATTCCATCCACAAACAAATGGGAAGACAGAAGCAGTCAACAAGACTTTGGTACAACTTCTGAGGGGATACAACCAAAAGCATCCGAATACCTGGGATGAAAATATGGTATATAAACAACATTCCTACAACATATTTGTGCACACTTCTATAGGAAAGTCCCCATTTGAGACATTTTTTGGATATTTTCCACCTTCACCTTTGGATATTTCATATGGGCAACAAGGAGGAGTGAGGGATGATATCATAGGATGCTTTGAGGGATGAAAATTTCATAGAGAATATCAGGAAGATCCATATACATGTACAGGAAACACTATAGAAGTCGCAAGAGAAGTATCGTGCCAAGCATGATCAATACATAATCTAGAAATCATTCATGGTGGGAGACAAAGTATGGCTACAATTGAACAAGGAGAGGTTGTAGTGGCATGGTAATAAAATCAAGGCTCTTAGATATGGTCCCTTTGAGACACTAGAAAAGGTGGGTTATAATTCCTATTGACTCAATTTACCACCATATATGTGCATTTACTCAGTTGTGAATGTAGAGAATTTAAAACTCTATGAGCCTTCCATGATAGATCAGGAAGAGGAAGAGGTCGTACCTTTTGTGGAGGATTTGGCACTAGATGCTCAGGTAGAGTTAACAAAAGATATAGTTTTGCAGAAGAGGTCAAGAACTACAATACAGGGGCCACATGACATTTGGAAGATTTGGTTGAAGGGACAACTTCCAGGAAAATCTAAATGGTACACCAGAGAGAAGGTGGAGGAAAAATTTCCTCACGTCATTCAGTAAAATATTTTTGGGAACAAAAGCCTCCTAGAATGGGGAGGTGTGATCAGAATTGGATCATTATATATTTTTTCATCCATCTCGATGCATTTGGAGTGGAAAAAGTGGAAGAATTAGCTCACAAGACCATTTTTACTAGTGGGACCCAGTTTGGCGAAATGGGGCCTGAAGCCTTCTAGGAGAATTTTGATGCATCAAATGACGTTTTTTGGGGGTAAAAATTTGCCAAATTAGCACTTTTTCATGCTATTCTACACATAGAGACATTTCCAATGGCGCAAGAAGTGCGTCAATCATTGTCTATATGCAAATGTTATGCCACTCAGAAGTTGACTTTCCTGTTTTCACACCTATAGTTTGGGAGGATGCCACGTCGGCCCCCATTATTCATGGAAAAGGAGCTAGCCACATCTTTGTGATGTAAAAGAATCTAGAAGACTCTATTTTGTAACTTTATTTAAGAGTTGATGTAGTCAAAATTAGAAGCTAGTAGGCTATCAGGTTGTGTTATAATCGAGCCACTAGGAGGAAGAGGCATTCCATTCTTTCGAGAGCATTTTGTTCCATAGTTGACCAAAGATAGCCAAGAGAGACAGGAGGTAGAGCACAAAAAGAAGATCAATGCACTTTAGCAGCTCACGGGCCACAATCATTGCTTCTTTGTACATACAACCATATTTCCAGATAGAGAAAGAGAGTGAAGAGGCCTCACCTTCCAGCCAGGTTTTCCCCCGAAATGGTTTCCCATAGAGCATATCTTGTGTCTTATGTGTATGTGTGTGTGAGCTTATTTTTTCGTTCTCTACTTTTCTGTATAATTTCCATTCGCATGCATGCAATTACAATTAAGTCTAAAAATCTAGAATTAATAAAACTGTAATAGTGTAAAATTTTAGTGTTTTAATATATTATTATCAGATATGTTGGGACGAACTATCAAGTGGAATATCCACGTCAGTTTACGGATCAAGGTGCAAGCTTCTTTTGAAGTTTTTCACTCTAAAATAAGTTTTCATATAAATATATTTGATCCCTCTCAATGTTTGATCGATCTGTGATTAAAATTGATTTATACAAGTAATAAAACTTCACATAATCACATAGAGAAAAAAAGTATGATATATATATATATATATATATATATATATATATATATATATATATATATATATATATATATATATACGCGTAAGCTAACTTATAGATAAAATGGCCTTTTTTCACAACATTTTTCAGGTTAATTTTAACCAAAATCTAAGCATATATTTTTAAAAACTTGAGTTTAAGTTTAATTTATAGAATTAGAGTTCCCTAGAGAGTTTTTCAAGGTGTTAAATTCATTTATGTATTCAAGAATGCATTTTAAACAACAAAAAACCACATTCTTTTTTGAAATTATTTTACATGAAAAAATCTATTTTATCTATAAATATTTAAAATATTAATACAAAATAAACTTTTTATAAGTAAATAAATATTAAATATATTAAATAAATATTTTAATTCTTTCCTCATTTATAAAACTAATAAGTCATACTCTAATACGTTATTGAAGAATGAAATGTCGTACGACATAATAAAAAAATAAAAGCGAAGTCATAGTTCAAATATTTTGATTAATTGGTTTCACATGTCACCGAGAATTCTGGCTTTTTGACTGAAATGGGTTCACATGACAGAAATAATTGGATGTTAAGGCAGTCTAGGAGGGGACTCTATTGGGACCCTCAAATACACTTTCTATCGATCAATAAGGAAAAAGTTGTAATGTTCCTTTGTTTAAGTTAGATAATAAAAGTTGTAATGTTCCTTTATTTAAGTTAGATAATAAAAGTTGTAATGTTCCTTTATTTAAGTTAGATACTATTTTTTTATACCTCTTATGTAAATCGAGGAATTGTGGAATTGTGTTGATGATGTGGTCTTTGTGAACAAATATACCATTTCAACACAACATGAAATGTTATGTCAAGATATTATATTAAACTTTCTTGAAACGAAGTTAGACCCACCTTCATCATAATCCTTTTCAAATATATTTTTCTTGATTGTCGAGAGTCTACCTTGGAGTTGAAGGTTAGGTAGTAACAAGGAAGTAGTCCGAAACCTTTAAGTTCAACATTTGTAACATGAATTTTTAAAGGTTATTGTATAACATAAGGAAAAATGTAAAGGGGTTATGGTTATGGAATGCATTTTATGTTTTAACGGAGTATTGTTTTTTCTTTAGGAAAAAAAAATGATAAAATAAAAATTACAATATAACAGTAATAACACTATTTTATTTTGTAAAATTTCGAATTTTTATTTTAGAAAATTGAAATGAGAAAAATTAGTATTAGTAGATTTATTAATATCTTTTTATTAAATCGAGCCAAGCTAATTAATTTAGCATTCATTGCTCACCTCCAAGTATATTACAATGGAGCATCACAAGCTTTCATTAAATTAAATTTTGTGGGAAACCAAAATCATGGCTTTGAAAACCATTATTGTTGATGTAAAATGGATTGTTATATTGAGTTTATCATAACATTTCCCCTTTTAATCTTGATTTTGGATAAGTATCATGATACTACCCCTCAAAGTTTCTAACTATGGTGTTTGAGAAATTAACAAACCCCTCCTGTAAAATTTATGTCTACATCTGCATTTTATCAATAATTTACTAGGGGTATGCATGTCTAACCAAGTCTTATAGTCATATGTATGTCAGCATGCAATTAAATTTTAAACTTCATTATAATAATATTATTTTTCTATTGTCTTCAACGCTACATAGGAATGAACTCACCATGTCCATTGCTTCATTTACTAACTATTACTTCATAAAGTCTCATGACATCCCCTAGTAATTGATTTTATGAGTATTATGCAATCATAATAGTCCACAATATATATCATATGATTGAAGGATTCCTTCAAGAATTTTGTTTGATCTTATGAGTATTATGCAATCATAATAGTCCACAATATATATCATATGATTGAAGTATTCCTTCAAACATTTTGTATACATCCTCCATGTTCAACAACTTTGCATACGTACTCAAGAGGGCACTCTTCACAAATAGTCATAATCCATTTCACTCCACAACAATAACATAGGACTTAAATTTCAAGTTTAGATCCAGATGTAGTAGCGTATCCATGTTTAATTCTTCTAACAAATCATAACCATGGCTTTGATATCATTTATTAGGAATAAGAATGTGAGGTAAAATAAAATTTTACAACGCGACCAAGAGAACCTAAACTAAAAAAAACAACATAAATAGATTTGTTAATATCATTTACCATATATGATCATGTTTGACAGGTGAGCCTTCACCACTCCCCTCCAAGGCCATTTAAATGCCTTATTACATCAAACTCCATGCACACAAAACCAGAAGAACAAAATTATCAACTACTGAAACAATGGACTTGAGAACCACCATCGTTGACCTAAAATGGATTTCACTCATTAACTTTTTTAGTGCATCAAGTTTATTCTAATTTTATCAACAATTTTATTGATATACTTAAAATTTAGGTGAAATTGTAAAATATCATTGTTTACTTATAACATATGGGTAATTAGTTAGTGAAAAAAAAAATCTTATTAAATTTCTCAATGTGGCTAACTCCAATTAATTCAAAAAGGAGTCATCAAGGTCAACCAAACTGAAATCCTACCAATTCATATCATAGTATACTCTAGGCTTGCTCTTACATCGTATATCATAATAATATCATTTTGCATTGTGAGTCTTTTCAACAATTGGGTCATTTGTGAAATATCTTTTTAAATGTTTTTTTCTTTTAAGAAGAAAAATATATTAGCACAAATATATAACCATATAAACTAAATGCTTAGTAAAATTCAATAGACATCAATCCATGTCCACGAGGTCTTGGATAGACGGTGTTGGGGTGCGATGTTAAGACACTCCTTGATGTGAAGTCACCAATTCCTTGCTTCAATCAGGGTGATGCATTTGGACATGATGATGAAGATGTAGTCCTAACCAGCTTACAAAAAATAATAGGCATCAATCCATAATAAGCATCGAAACACTTATTCCCACTTTACCATGAAGATTCTAAATTTGTAAATATGATTTTGTTACAATATTTGGGCCAGTATCATAGCTTATTAATACCACATGCCCAAAAAATCATAACTCACTTCATATGACATTGTTCATATGAGTTTTAGTTTTTCTTTAATTAAAAAGACAAAAAATGCATAACTACTTTTGAGATAAATCTCAACCTTTGATTTGTATATATTACCATAAAAAATCTTGAATATTCTATTTAAATTAAATCTCTACCATTCATATGATAATTATTAATAATTAAATTTAAAATTTAAAATCCTTATTCCAAAATAAATATATTTTTGTACTTAAAAATACAAAATAAATTGAAAAAAACATAAAAAATTTATGTCAAATAATATAAAAATACATGTTAACCCATGTTAAGTAATCAAAGCCATAACATTAGTTAAGGATCCCAACCCTCCTAATCAAGTTTGTGATGCGGCTATCACTATAATTCAATCCCTAGTTGTGTAGTAAATCATGACTAAAATTTTCTTTAATGCAATGAGGAGGCGTTATAAGTTACACAATTCAAACCCAAATAAAGATTTAATATTTCCTTTTGATGTGAACATAGCAAGATGTTTAAAATCAATAGATCGATTTTAATTTTCCCCCCCCGGGCTAATTTAATAGACAATATTACCGGAAGAAAAAAAAAACTTCGCCTCTTGAAGTTTGCAATCTATTTAAAAGCATCTCACACATAAGTTATTAATATATCTTAATTAGTAACTTTAGTTAAATTGGACAAAATATTACCAGATATATCTAAACCATGATTTCAAATAGTGATTTGTAATTTTTTCATACAAGAAATATTTCTTTTAAAAGAAAAACTTCATAATAATGTTCAAAGAAATCAATGATGGTTGAGAATAATGTGAAATGTAATGAGCTATCTAAATGTTATTGTACCTGCCGCTGGCAAGATACTACGTATCAGGTTTTTCTGATTGTGACATTAATTTAGGTTGATTAGACAGATGTTTTCAACTTTTTTTTGTTTTTGCCATGGTTCACTATGAGATTTATTATTGTTGATTTATTTTAATTATTTTAATTTGAATTATCTGTTATCTAATTGGCTAAAAAGTTTCACTTCTTATTGCAAAATGCCTAGATTTTATTGCCATTATTTGTACTGCGATTACAAAAACATTTATATCTATTATGCAGGTGTTGTACTTTATCTGGAGTCGCATTAAGCAAAATAATGAGACAAATGCATTCCCCGTACGAGGCGCCTATTGTGGTCTATCAGATAGCACGCATATCTGTGCGTTTGCTCATATATCATAGTTGGTGCGCGATATATAAAGGTAGGGTTTTTAAACCATAGGAAAATGCATAGATTATAACAATAAATCGAATGGACAGAAGAATTTATTAACCTTGTGGGACCGTCACGAATCGCATCGGAGAAAATCATAACAGTGGAACATGTTAATAAAAGTGTCGATGGCAATTGCGGAGCCGATGTGTTTATGGACTGTGATTTATATGTGTTTGGAGTTCGTGCTTATAAGGCATTATTCGCATCGGAACGTTTACAAATGCATCAATTGCATCGGAGGAAGGGCATCGCATTGGAACATTGGCAAATGCATTAATCGCAATCGGAAGCATTGAGTTGTGATTAATCCAATCAGCAAATAGAAAATAAAGGTTTATAACGCTGTGGCGCTGGAAGTTTTCAAAGGTTAGTGTTGTGGTTAGAATATGAGAGCATAGTATATGCGTAATCTTCATTGTTTTAAAGCAGATATTAAAGTTATATTTTTTTAAATTAATGTAGTAAAGAATAAAATAATAAATCTATATCAAATGAACCTTTTGCAACTGTGGACCCTGCTGAACGTGAAAAAACTTAAACGAAATATGGGAGATAAATTTGCGCTATAAAACTTATCGGGTCTGAGACTTGCCATTGTAGTCGGCTGAAGACATAAGAACTTGTGATTTGCGAATGCGATTGGGCGATTCGCATTGCATGATTCAACAGTAGCAAAAAAAAAACATATCAATTTTTAGAAACTTTCCGATCCGATGAGTTAAAAGACCTTTTAACATATTTTGAACATATTAGAAAAAAATTATACTTAGAAATATGTTAAAATGAATTCTATTTATTCATGGCATCACAAAATATCAAAAGTGAATTTTAACATTTATTGCAAGGATTCGCGGATCTCCGATTGTATGAAAAATGTTGAAAATGGCGGGAGATTAAATGGTAATTAATTTTTTTGTAGTTGTCCTCATTATTGTGTTTTATTTCGGCTGAAAGCATTCATTTGAATTGTAGAACAAATGTTCGAATCCTTTCATTCACAGAACCAGAGAGAGTTTACCCGACTCTGGAATGTCAAAGAGAAGCAGAAAGTCTAAAGCTGCTTTTGTTGCAAATTATCCTGTGCTAAACATGCGGCCCAAGGAAAAACCAGCAAAGCTGAAGCTAGTCACAGACACCTCCTGTCAAGGACTGGGGAAGATGACATGGGAGAATGTATAAAATTTTCTTGAAAAAGAGAAACCTAGGTTTGTTGTGCCCAAAGTGACTGTTCCTGATGAAGAAGATTCAGAATCTGAGTCTAAATCTCAACTTAGTGCATTGGCAAATTCATTTTTACACCGAGTTGTTGCCCGGGCGAATACTTTTCCCTACTATGATGTTATCAGATGGGTGATTGACAATGTGACGATTCAAAAGAGGACTTTTGTTTCTGCTTCTGGATCAGTGTTCGGGTCATTCAGGGCAGAAGATATTAAATCAATGTACCATCTTCCCAATCCACAAAAGATTTATAACAAATAATTCCTTAAGGAATATGCTGAAGAACATTGAAACCAGGCAGAGCCAATTAAAGAATGGAAGAGTAATCCTGAGAAACATAAGCAAGAGGCATCAGGTATGTACTCTGTGGAGTCTCTTGCACCTCCATATTGTTATGCCGCAACAATGATGTGTAGGTTGTTCGGAAACGACAACTCTGCTAGGTTTTCTATTCAAATGGTCCCGTTAATTCATTCTGCTGTTAATTCTGAAATTATGGATTGGGTTGTCATTTTGTTGGATAAGATAGCTAATCGAATTCTAGAGTATAGAAAAGATAAGACTTCAGGGAATTCATCCCCTTTCCATTTTTGTGGTTATATTTTGGATGCGCTCTATTTCAATTCTGAGTTCCCCATGTTAGGTTGGAAATGGACTCCAAAAGAACCTATTCTTATTCATGTGTATCATAATTTCTTATGGAAAGAGCAGTTCAAAATTCATGTTTATAGAGTTTGCCATGGTTTTCTAATACCAATCTACCAAACCATTTTTGGTCATTTCCCTTCTAGACTGTCCAATAAGGCGAAGTCTGATTTGTCTTCTATCGGAGATTGGTTCGGAGAAGAAAAATTCACTTATATCAGAATTTTTGGGAGTATTTTTCAGCCACATATCCTTCCCCTATATGTTCCAGATAAGCTGTTAGCTCAGGAAATTTCCTACCAACTGACAGTTGAAGGAATGTCTAGAATTTTGAAAAGCAATAAAAAGCTTATGTGGCCTAGCTTCCCTTTTAATTGTGGTGACTATTCTCTTAATAGTTTTTCTCACGCTGAGAAATAAGTTGGTAAGATTTATAATCTTAAGTTTTCAACAATTCCTGGAAGACAATACGACCCAAGGAAATTGGCTTATTATTTTACTACGTCTGTTTCGATTGCCCGATTCGAGCATGAACCAGACATTTTTGATGATTTATTTGTTTCTATGGATGATATATCCCAAGTCTTTGATTCAACCAAATCCAAGTTACATGCTAAGGACTTGAAAATTTTTTTGTTGTATAGAAGCCAAAGGTTACTCAATTTTCCTCTTGATCAGTTGAGAGCTCCTATATAAGAGAAAGCATCACAACAAGCAGGAAGTAGTTCTGTTAAAGAAGTAGAAGGAGTTGATCATGTTTTAGGGAAAAAGGATGACAACAGTAAAGCTGACAGTGACAAAACAGAAACAACTTCTCAAAAAGATACACATAAGCCTTTAGTGCAAACAGAAAAAGGGAAGACTGGCACTGATGTCCAGGTACATATTGAAAAGGGAGGTACAAAAAGTAAAAACACTTAAGAGGCATCCAAGAATGATGCAGGTTCTAAACTGGCAGGACAAGTAGATATTGAATTGGTTGTTTCTTCTCATTTTCTAAATCAATATCAACAATCTACACAGCAGATAGGATTGCAAAACAATCCCGAAGTTGGGAATCCCAAAGATCAGGATGTGGAAATCATTCCTGAAAACCTAACTGGAGAAATTATGCTAAAGATAGAAGAAATCCCTCCTTTAGATATATTCTACAGTCGCAAACATAGGGTTGTGGTAAGAAAACAAAGGAAAAGGAGGAGAACAGATCAAGATGCTCTTTTGGCATCACAGGGGGAATTGATAAATGTTGTTTATAAAAATGCTGAGGTGGATCCATATGAGGATCTCACCAAATTGTCTCGGTATGTTGGTGCCTATAGTACTGCCACTATAGATAAAGCTTCCGAAGTTTCACAGTTATTAAAACAAAAGGATATGCAAATTGCTATGTTTGAAGAACAGGTTGCAGGTGATTAGCAAAAGATAATTTAGTTGGAACAGAGGGTGCAAGATGCAGAACTCAGAGCTAAAGAACTATAAGAGCAACTCAGCCTTGAAAAGAAAAATATTGATGAGCAAGCCTTGATCAAACAACAATTGTTGGCTCAAGAAGTAGAAAAGCTACAAAATCTTTTACAAAATGAGAGAAATTCAAAGGTTGAACAGGAAAAAATGTTCCAGTCAGAAATGGACAAGTTTAAGGAGTATCCCAACCTGGATCAATTCATTGCTGAGGTTCTTGAAATGAACAAACTACTATCTCAACAGTTAAATGAATTTTGTTTAAAGTTGACACAAATTGAGCCTTTGTACGAAATTACATCGTGTTTGATAGATAAATCATTCACTCTTAGGCAAGAAATTGAAGATGTTGATGATAAAATTTCTGAGTTTCTTTCATGGCAAGATACAGAGCAAGGAAAAAAAGCTAACCTTGCTAGAATTGAGGAGAGACACAAGGAAATTCTATTTATGGAATGGGAACATCAGTTAATGAAATTAGAAAGAGCTACATCAAGGGATAAAAGTTTAATGAATAATACAACACAATTGATTAATGACAATCTGTACGCTACGAATTTGATCTCAGATTGTATTCCAGGTGAGTTACCTAAAGTAAAAGAAGCTGATTCTAGGTGGAAGCAAGAGATAATTGATAAAAATAAAAAAATTAGCAAACTTCAAGGAATTTCATGGGGTAATATGTGGTCTTATCTGATCAAGCTACACAGTGAATAGATGGCCATCAAATTCCTTTCAAATGCTATTCAATGTATCATTCCTGAATTATTTGATGCTACATATGCTGGACAGTTACATTCAAAAATGACTTGGCCAACGGAAGTCAAAGATATGCTCAATCTCTGCCACCTTCGTTCATCCATCTCAATCGATGATTGATGAGCTAGTCTACTACAAGTTCGCATTTTAGTTTAAGACATTTTATTTTAGATATATTATAGGGATAGTTTTAGTTATTTTGTTTTATTGAGTACCTATTTAAACCCCTTTCATGCATTTAGAAATGGGTCCTTAATTTGTAATATCTTTTGACTTGGAGACTACATTTTTGTACTAGATTTACTTCTATATTATTTTATAAAGGGTCACATGTGGTGATTCTGTGTGGAATTATTTTTTAAGAGTTGGATTTATGTAGCACGGAGTTGATTTTGCGTTGTAATTGCTGGATTCTATCTATTCAATGTTAATTTCTTTTGCCATATGATATTCTCTTTTAAATTTTCTAATTTTCGAGGCTTCAATATTTTTGGGACTAGAAGGAGGGCGAAAGCTATGAATTATAGATAAATCTAAATCTGAAAGCCATTCTAACAGCACATGAATTATAGAACTGCACATAACATCTTCAGAGTTGTCAGGAATTTGTTTCAGAAGAGTGGTTGGTTTAAGTATAAATCTGTGTTTGTCTATTGTTGTTGTGTTTATAAAGTTGCACTCTGTTGAACTATGATTCAATTGTAGTGATATAGCTATGTGGACTGCTTGTTGAGCTGAAATTTGTTGAAGGTTAAGCAAAGCATTGCCTAGAGATTGTGTCATTTGAATAGCATCAATTTTGCTTTTTTCATGTTGTTTTCGTATCCTTTTGAATGCATTTGTCATAGATCTGTTAACTTTGGTCATATATGAAGTGCAATATGAAACTGTAGCATATGCGCTTAGAACATATTGAGCATATGTATTTACATTCCATAGGTGTGGCATATTGTATGCAAAGCTATTATTCCATATTTCTAATAGT
This sequence comes from Pinus albicaulis, assembly GCA_034641835.2. NCBI lineage: Eukaryota > Viridiplantae > Streptophyta > Pinopsida > Pinales > Pinaceae > Pinus > Pinus albicaulis. Next base: position 318,380,492 of record CM076584.1, on the reverse strand, counting down.
TTTTGTTGCAAGAATACCATTGGTTGTGTTAATGTACTTTGTATTAATTCGATGTAAGCAGTCTCTATTGACTGGAATTCATGTAGAAAATCTTCATGGCTAGTTAATTTGTCATAGTGTTTTTTCTCTAAGGTGCTTTGCAAGGACAAAACTTTTTGATTTATTGAATCATGTACCGAAGTAATTGGTTCAAGAATCCTTGTTCTTTTCATTGGTAGCATTGGAAATTTGTATCTATACTGTGATGCTTTTCTTTTTTTTTATAGCTTTTGGTATGATGATGTTCATGTATCTTTGCTAGTTCTAGATCAAGGTGATTTGTGGTACAAGTTATATAGTTATCCAAGAAGTGTTCAATTTCTAAGTTAGTATTAACTTCATATACTATAGCATTTTCTATGCATATAGGAGCATGTTCATGTGCACTATCTCTATTTTGGAACTCAGTTACAAAGTAATAATCTAATATTTTGCCAAAAAATGTGCTATGTTGACAGATCAATTGCTTCAATGCATTTGTCTTATGACTATAGTAACGTGTACATGTTACTGGGTCCTTTCTGACAAGACAATCAATGTTGCAGTTCTCAATTGTTTCAATGTGTTTCTCTTTATTTCTATTGCTATGTAATTTAATAAGAATTTGTACTAGTGGTGTCTAAAGATGATTTTCAGTTGTAAATGTAACAAAGAAAGTTGGAGGGCCTAATTGTCGTATCATTGCAAATATATGTTTCTGCATTTGTTGATGGTAATCAGTACAAATTCTTATGTGTTTGAAATCTATGTATCCAATGTGACTTTTTAGTAACTTTTCTAAGTTCGGCTTGTACTTAACATCTTTTGCCAACAACTTTGTTCGTTGTAATTTTCTTTTTCTTATTCATACTGAGATGCATGGCATGACCTTTTCAATGAGTGTTTGCATTGTCTTTAAGAACAAATTTGTGATATGATAGGAAAAGTGAGCACTGCAATTTATTAGTTCGCACTTTACTATTTCTTGGTAACAAAATCTTTGTAGTATATCATCATCACATGGATCTGCAAAGAATAGTGATATCACTATTAGTATCTATGAGATGTTTTCTTGCTAGATGGTAGTTTTCAATGTCTATGAATTCAACCATTTTTTTCCATGTATTTATTCTTCAGATTCGTATGGTGAGTTGTTTACTAAGTACTATGTATCTTAGATTTTTTTCCCTCAAAGATGAGAAGAGCTTCTATAATATTTTTTTGGTTTATTGAATATATCTCTATGAAAAATGTTTACTAGTACAAAATACTAATTTTACTATTATATTGTATCTTTGATTTCAAAACATTAAAATAAGAGGGGCAAAGTTGCAAGTAACTAGTTCCTATTTTACCACCCCATTTTTAAATTTTTAGAATAAATTCCATTTAAAAATAAGTCCCCTTTTTATATCTTATACATGAATAAAAGGATGCATATCATATTTTATTCACAAAGTTTACAAGTTTTAAAAACTTACCCATTTGATGAGTTAAAAGACCTCTTAACATATTTGGAACATATTAGAAAAATTTTATACTTATAAATATGTTAAAATGTATAGAAAATTGCAATCGGAAATTTGGAAAAGTTATTTTAAAGAGTTGTTATTACTTTGAGAAGTTCCGATGCGATGGTGCTCAATCACAATCGCAATTCTGAATAATATTAAGTATTTCATTTTTTCTATTTATAACAAGGCAATGCGATTTATCGCAATCGCCTCTCGGGAAAAAAATTAAGTATTGCATTCGTCTCAATTGAAAATTCTAATGCAATTGCGCTCAATTGCAATTGCTTTTTTGTATTAATTCAATGTACGCAGTTTATATTTAGAAATATGTTAAAATGAATAGTAAATCGCAATCGAAAATTCGGAAAGGTTCTTTTAAAGACTTGTTATTGGTTTGAGAAGTTCCGATGCTATCACCTTCAATCGCAATCGCATAAAATTGCGAGATAGATTGTAACAGTCCACTTCATTTTAAATCTCCGATGGGATCGAAATTTGGAAAAAACGTTTTCTCTGAAACAAATTGCAATGTGATCAACATTTATTACAAGGATTCGCTGATCTCCGATTGCTACGTGGCTTCTCCAGAGGTTTATCGCATACATTATAAAAATACCATTCGCTACCTTGTGAGCATGCGATATACCACTATGGTTTTGTAACATCATCATTTTGCTATAAATATTTGAGATTATATGATATAATATTACACAACAGTATTGTATACAAGCAATAACAGAGAATGCAATTATAGAAATTCAAAATTTAAATTAAGTTATGTTCTAAATAAACTTTATTATTTTTGTATTAGTATTTATTTTAATTATAAAAACTTTAAAAAAATTTAAAAAAAAAAAAATTAATTGTAAAAAATTATTAGGATTGAAATTTTGTTGAAATGTTAAATAAATCTAATACAAATAATAATACTTAAAATCATATTTTTCAGAAATAATTTTAGTAATTGGGATTATGTTAAATAGTTATAGTGAATAATTCTTATTTTTCTAATTCAGATTCAAACTTTGACCAATTACATAATAAACATTAATGTGTTGATAATTATTACTTAAATTAGTTATATTTGAACTAACCTATACCATTTTCGTATATATGTGGATTAACTTCGCAATTTGACAGTTTTCGAATTCCACACCTCTCAGAAGTTTCAGTCATGAGTATTAATTGTACTGTGGCTAATTATATCAATTTAATGGTTTTGATATTTCTCGGGATCTTATCTCATTAACTATTTCGTGTCAATTTTTATGGCCTTATTAATTCTGCTCAACTTGCTATTTTAACTAATTCGCTTTTCATTTCATGTGCATAGAAATGCGTCTGAGTCTAGGAAGTTCACTCTATTAGTGTTGTACGGAATCTTGTCCATTGAAGGTTGTAAACCTTTCCAATTAATATGACATTAACAACATTCAAGTCTTGCCACATGAACTTTACTTTTCAAATATGCTTTATACTGAATATAGCATAGTTGAAACCATAGGTAATAAAGATAAGACTACAAGCCCATGGGTAATTATATAAAGACTTTTATCGTAAGTCGAGACGAGTAAATTAAGTTATGCTGGTACTATATGTTGTACACTGACGAAAGAAGTTGATCCTCGAGGTACTTGACACCAGTGCTGAACTTCTCTAGACTGAACCGCAGTCATATATAGCATTACTAAGTGCACATCAGCCACATGCTAATAAGAACATCATAAATAAAATTGTGATGCATGGAGCTTTTATTGCTTGTATGATTAGAAGTTGCAAATAGAACATATAGATAACACTTTAAAATTGGAATCTATCACATTTAAAATGCTCAATGATAGATTAATTAATCATAAGTATATTATAGTTTAAAAAAAATAATTTTTTACTTACGTTAATTATAATTTAGTACTTAATATATATATATATATATATATATATATATATTGTTCAATTTGCCACTTCTCTTTAAATTATTTGTGCTAATAGTTTGTTTATTTATTATTTTATACTATTACATATTGAATTGCAATTGCAAAATACTCTTAATTTATATAATTTTTATTAATGTAAATTTAGTGAATTATGATAAATAAATATAATGAATTATTTTTTAAAGTAAGTTTCCACTTAAATTATTATTATCAATTATTTTTTTGTCTAATATTTAGATATGACGAAGTTCTTATAAATTTAATTTGCATAATATTTATACATCTTCTATACTATATATATATATATATATATATTTTTAAATAAATATTCAATTTTATTTTTAGTTATTGCTATTTAGTTTAATTTAATTACTAATTTATTTCGTATTGTTATTATGTAATTGTTATTGGTTAGATGTAATTAATATTTAACTTGTTTCAGACCGTTGTTAAAAGACAAATTAAGCTTAAAAAAGAAATTAGGCTGAGGATGTTGTTTAGCATTCATTAAATTATAAATAGTGATTAATATATTTTTTCCTTTTCTATGAAATTTGATTAAAGACGCTTTTAAGAACCATTGGATTCAGTTCATTAAATAATTTATTAAAAAACATAAATTACAGATTTATCTTTTTCTGATTCGAGGATTACATTAAAGTAAATCCACATCAAACCTACATGCTCCTACATGAAAAGATTTGGTTAACTGATCCCATGCATGCCAATAAGCATCAGACCTGATACAACTTATTCATTAGCAATATATTTCTCCAGTTACGTTACTATGTAGACATTGAATATTATTACAGAGAATTAAATGTGGTAGAATAAATATTTCAATTTATTTAAATATTTAAATTTGTAATGTCATGCACATAGTTCTGACTTGTTGTTCCAAATTATTGAATTTTGGTATGTGGAGTTGTTTAGTTTTTATTATTAAATTATAAATTAGTTATTAATATATTTTCTAGTGGGTTGAAAATACTTTTAAGAACCATTGTATCCACATCATTAAATAATTTATTAAAGAACACAAATTACATATTTATATCTTCTCGCTTCGAGGATTACATTAAACTAAATCCATGTCGAATCTACATTTATCATCGGTCATTTCTTGATTGTACAAATTCTCACAGCTGTCCACCTATACTGCTGCCAAAACCATCATGAAAAAATAAAATTCAAATTTCAATGTTATTAACTATACATAGAATCATTATTAACAATAAGGTTTTTCGCATTGAATATGTAAATTATCATATCCATTATGCAAATGCAAATCTAAGTCGGAGGATCTAGTCAATGTCACAGACATCCCATGTAGATCTCTTGATATCAACAACCATTAATTCAAAATTAAATAGCATAAAATTATGGCAGTTGTACCAGTTTCTACTTTGCAGTTGTTACTTTGCCTGAAGCTTTTTAAATCTTATTTCCTCTCTTTAGATTTTCTGTTCTTGATCCTCGAAATATTTGTATTCTGCTCAACACATTTGCAACTAGATTTATCGTGCGACTGGACGCTGTACAAGCAAGTTTTGGCAAGTCAGGCTGGAACTGTGCGCCTCCGGTTACAAGGTTTGCTAAGCTTAGTTTCTCTTACTCTTTTACATAATTCCATATGTTAAATTCACTTTCTTGCTTTGATTCTGAGTACAAAGTGGATGATATTCTACCTGCAATTTACATATTATGCACTGTGTTTTTAAATGATAGCAGATGGAACATTGATAATTGTAACTCCATTCGAATTTGATAGAGTTGATACGTCTTACAAATCTCGTTTCTTTTTGACAAATTTACAAAGTTCCTAAAAGTACTTATCAAGATTATGTCCTACAGAGAAAACATAGAAAACATAATTTTGTTACGTCTCTAGTATGAGAATACCATTTGTATTAGCGTCGGAGGATTCAAAGTCATTTTCCTTGGAACGAATTTGTTTACTAAAGCTGCCATTTATTAAAAAATGTAGATTATTATCATCATCATTTTCTAAATCAAATTCTACTTCATTTGTAGCTTCGGCCCATGAAAAAGGATTTGATTTGAGACTATGCAACTTCGAAATCTTATCATCTTCCATATTGGCAGAGTTTTCTTCCCTCGAAGAGGCTTATCCATTTGCAATATTAACAACTTTGTTGACTGAAGTGTTTGTTCATTAAAAAATGTAGATTATTATCATCATCATTTTCTGAATCAAATTTCACTTCATTTGTAGCTTCGGTGTTGGTAGCTCAAAAACTATGTTCTTGTTCATAGAACAACATATTAGCACGATTATTATCATTTCTATCTAGAAGCACTTCGACCTTGAATTTATGGTGCAAAATTCGAAGATCTCCAATACAGACTTGCTAGACGTTAAATAACATACAAAGGCGTGCAAAGTTGAAACAAATATTAGATATGATGAGAACGGGAGAGAGAAAAGAAATACTTCTATTCCTTAACAATAAAAACTGCTATTAAAATGTCTTTCTCTTACAAAGGGTTTTACAAAATAGTGACTGCTGCAAGACACACCTGATTATTCATCATTTTAGAAACCAATTGGAACACAAAAAACTGGAGATAAAAAATGGAATAGTGAAAACAGAAGCAGCTAATAGAATAGATCCAAAGCCAAGGGTAGTTAAGACAGTCCCAAAAGCAAAAATCTATGAAATAAATTAAATTTCAAGCTATTTTGTGGCCATTGCCATCGTCCAAAAAATTATTGCATGTTGTGAATATTATGGAGGCAAGAAAATACAAGCACCTCAGTTGAAAGTTAGTCAGAATTAATCTTTAAACAATTGTTTCCAGAATACAAGACACCTAACAGGAGTCATTACTTTAATTGATTGACTAAAAGAAATACTAGGAGCAGTGAAAACAGAAGTAGCAAATAGAACAGATGCAAAGGAAAGCGTAGTTTATAGGTTATGTAGTTATAGCTTAGTGAGAATAGCGCTTGTTACACTATAGTCTAGATATTTATAGCAAATTAGAGTAGCTACCCAAATAGTCATATTAGTCTTATTGCTATGGACCTATGGTGGTGATAGTCTTAGTCCCATGCCCTAAGTTATTATTATAGGATCTTAGAGATTTCATATAGTATAAATCAAGATTTTTCTATGTCATCTATTATTCACATTATCCTGCGCAAGTTACTATGTCTCAACTTCTGGTATTGCTCTTATTCTTTAGTCAATTGATACCTTTGGATAGTTAATTTGTTGTTTTTTTCTTGATGTTTTAGCAAAGTTATGTGCCACTTGCTGAATTGAATGCAATATATCAATTTGGAATGATGGAATGTAGTGAAATGCAACTTTCAAAGACACTACAACAACTAATAGCAGAAGAAGACACCGCTAATATCAAAATAGACTGTAGAAACAAAGCAACGAAGAAAACAAGTGTTGGATACTTTGCATGTAGACCTTGTAAGAAGTGGTTTACTTGCAGCTTCAAATGGTGAAAATGTTGTTGTTTTATGCAGTGCATTTGTTAATATGCAAAAAAATAATAAGCAGTTCTCAAAGATCAACACGAAGGAAAGAAAAGAAAAAACAAATAGTCAATATTTTAAATCTAGATGTCATACTAGGTCATATAGATACGACTTTAGATGATCCAAATGTCGTTGTTGTAATACCATCATTATTAATGTCCATAGAACAATGTCTGGTTGTTAGCAATCATCATAGAATACATTTATTTTTCATTGAAGTGAATATTTTGTCTTATCACAAAAAGTAGTGTAAGCACCAAATTTTCAAAATATAATGATAGAATTAGTCCATATTATGTTGACCTATCTTGTTCAATATTTGTTACATTGACTTGGAAGTATATATTTTGGTGCAATAATGTTGGGACTTTCATAAGGAATGAATGCTTTGTAATAACTAAGTCGATTCTCATGTTTGGCTATTTGTATGAAGCATATCGTTGTCTTCAAGTATCTAATTGTAGATACATATTTGTAATTACAACTATGTTGCTTACAACTAGCAAAATTAGCTTCACTAGTCAAGACATAGAATCTGTATTTCATGCTTTCTATTGTGTAGAAAATTCAATTATTTCTAAAATGCATAGCTTGTATGCGAGATTCATGTTTTCAGAAACAATAATCAATGTTGCATCTTCTTTGTTTTGCAGTGATACTTCTGAAATACAGAAAGATGAAAAATAGGAACTAGTTACTTGCAACTATGCTTCTCTTATTTTAATTTTTTGAGATCCAAGATACAATATAATAGTAAAATTAGTATTTTGTGCTAGTAAACATTGTCATAGAGATATATTCAATAAAGCAAAAAAATATTATAGAAGCTCTTCTGATATTTGAGGAAAAAAAATCTAAGATACATAGTCCTTAGTAAACAAATCACTATACGAATCTGAAAAATAAATACATAGAAAAAAATGGTTGAAATCATAGATATTGAAAACTACCATCCAACAAAAAAACATCGCATAGATACTAATATTGATTTCGTTTTAATGAACCATAGTCTCTTTACACTACAAAAATTTGCATATACTCCTGGAGATTGTTTGTTCAATGCATTTGAAGTGCTTTTGCACTTGCGTTACTCATCTATTGAACTGCACAATGGAATACTAGAACATTTTCTCAAATCTCTACAACGAAATGACAAAGAGGAAAAATAATCATACCAATATGAACTAGATCCTGTAATGTTATATCAACTTCATGGAATTCATGATGTTGACACATACCTTCATAGAATGCGTTTTTCTGCATCTAATAGCAATTTGCAATCTAAAAGAGGCCTATGGGGAGACACATTTTGCATACGGTGGCTATCAAAGTGGTTGAACATACCAATTGGAGTCTGGTCGCTAACAATGAAACAAGGTATTTTTTCTTCAACCATGATCTAGATACAATTCCACTAAACATTTTCTTTCATGATACAGATCCAATTAGTGGACATTTTGAACCCCTATTATACAAAATATTACGTAGATGTGACTTTGTACCAAATTATTCTTTGTCACCTCTTTGCAAACATCTTGAAAACCATTATGAATCCGTTGTTCATGAAATGCAAATTCGTGGATTGCATATAGCGAAAACAACTATGTCGAAATGTGCTAATAGCATGTTTACTGCAATTTGTTATTTAATAGCACCTGAATTTGATGAACAATCTCTTAGACTCTACATTGTCCAATATTTTTGCAATGCACTAATGGCTAGGAGAAACGATGCATTGAATTGTATAGAAAAACACTTAAAAAATGAAACTATACAAAGTCAAACAGTGGTTGCAGATTGGCAACAATACCTAATTAATATGGCAATGCCATATGAAAAAGGAGGAGTTGAGGGAACATCATTTTTCTTCCAATGGACATCGATCATATTTAATGTAAACATACAAACATGGTCATTTACTAGTAAAACCATTGTAAATTACTACCAATCAAAAACAAATTTCAACCAAACGTACAACATATTATCATTTGAAACAAGTACATCACACATTCATTATGAACCATTAATATCAAATCAAAATACAAATTGGTGCAATTTGCAACATAGAATAGTACAGATGCACAAAAACACCAACAATAGAATAAACTTGCGCAAATTGAAACAAATGAGCCAAATAAAATTGGATAAAATAGAAATAAAATAGAAAATAAAAAATTTCTCATCACGAAAAAGTACTCCGATAGAAATTTACAAACAAAAAATCGAAGACACACCAAAAACAAAATGTCCAATATGCAAGACATTGCAATTTCAAAAGAACATCTCAAGCATTGGACTTGAATTAGAAAAAATTTACATAAAAATATCTAGAAAAAAGAAGACATTGCATTTAAATATCATTTGTCAATCTTGCAAAACAGCACTTGCAAATGCAAATTTGCCTCGCTTTGCAACACCTGAACAAATAAGACGTAACAAGCCATTGCAAACTGTAACAAAAAATTCAGAGCTTGAGGAAAGACTTGTTGCATTGAGAATTCCCTTTGCACAAATAAGACAATGTAGGAAGAAGCGATCACAAATGGGCTTAACTGGTTCAATAATCAATGTACATGTCCAGATGGACATTGTCCAAAAAGCATTTCCACAATCCATAAACAATACAATCACAATTGCTATTGCATTAAAACGTCGACTAGAATACAAGAATGCTTATCAAACAGGAAAAATGCGTGTGCATATTGTCATGAGAGCACTTAAAGAAATATGTTCTCGAAATTTGTATAAAACTGAAAACATTTCGATTAATAGCAATTGGAATCATATACTTGAATTGGACAATAAAGGTAATAAATCTCATGATGACAACATTGATAGCAAAAGTGAAACTGATAGCATTTCAAAAAGTGAAAAGCCAACTGAAACCTTGGTACATGGATTCATAGCTTCACAACGAATTCATGATTTACAAGACAAGCTTATTGAAATAGCACCAGCTGAGGGACAACTACCACTTGGGATATTCAAAGACAAACATGCAGAAGAAATGAGCTTCCCAACACTATTTTTTGGAAATCCACGTGATGATGATATATTACAAAGATTTTGTTACCAAGAAATAGTAAAATGGGAACTAATGCATTGCAATGGTCACTTTTCCTATCACATCACAAATTTTTTCTTCAACACAATGCGAATACTCATTGAAAAAGTCATGTCATGCATCTCAGTACGAATAAGAAAAGGAAAATTACAAGGAATAAAGTTGTTAGCAAAACATGTTAAGTACAAGCCCAACTTAGAAAAGTTACTAAAAATTCATATTGGATACATAGATTTCAAACACATAAGGATTTATCCTGATTACCATCAACAAATGCAGAAACATATATTTGCAATGATACGAAAATTAGGTCCTCCTACTTTCTTTGTTACATTTACAAGTGCAGAGCATCTTTGGACACCACTAGTACAAACTATTATTGAATTACATAGCAATAGAAATAAAGAGAAATACATTGAAACAATTGAGGAATGCAATATTGATTATCTTGTCAGGAAGGACCTAGTAACATGTACACGTTACTATAGACATAAGACAAATGCATTGAAGCAATTGATATGTCAAGATAGCACATTATTTGGAAAAATATTAGATTACTACTTTGTAACTGAGTTCCAAAATAGAGGTAGTGCACATGAAAATGCTCTTATATCGATAGAAAATGCTCCAGTATATGGAATTAATACTAACTTAGAAATTGAAAACTTCTTGGATAACTATATAACTTGTAGCACAAATCACCTTGACCTAGAACTCGCAAAGATACATGAACATCATCATACCAAAAGATGTAAAAAACGAAAAGCAACCCAATGTAGATACAAATTTCCAATGCTACCAATGAAAAGAACAAGGATTCTTGAACCAATTACTTTGGTAGATGCCTCAATAAATGAAAAAGCTTTGTCCTTGCAAAGCACCTTAGAGCAAAAACAATATGACAAATCAACTAGTCATGAATATTTCTTAGATGAATTCCAGTTAACAGAAACTGATTACATCGAATTAGTACAAAGTACATTAACACAACCAATGGTATTCTTGCAATGAAAACCATCAGAAATATGGAATAATATCTTTGCATACAATATGTCACACCTATGGAATGCAAATACGGATGCCCAATATGTTCTAAATGCATATGCTGCAGCTTCATATTGCACTTCATATATGACCAAAGTTGACAGATCTATGACAAATGCATTCAAAAGGATACGAAAAGAACATGAAAAGAGCAAAATTGATGCTATTTAAATGATATGGTCTCTAGGCAATGCTTTGCTTAACCTTCAACAAATTTCAGCTCAACAAGAAGTCCACATAGCTCTATCACTACCATTAAATCATAGTTCAAGAGAATGCAACTTTATAAACATAGCACCAATAGACGAACACACATTTATACTTAAACCAACTACTATTCTAAAACAAATTCGTGACAACTCTGAGGATGTTATGTGCAGTTCTATAATTGATTACTATATCAATAGGCCTAATGCTATTAAGCATATATGTTTAGCCGAATTTGTATCAAAGTATAGGAAAGATGGAAAACCAATATCAAAAAGAAAAAATAAAAAGTGATTCGATTCATTAAATACAAAAAACACATTGACTATGAAAACTATTACAAAGAAAAACTTTTGCTATATTTTCCATTCGAAAACAATGAAAATGAACTAAAGCAAGACTGCTCTACATGGAAAAGTGCATACATGTTGCATAAGAACACAATAAAGAACAATGAAACTAAGTTCACATATAACATGAACAAGAAATGGGGTTATTTGGAAGAAGCAATTCAAAAAATTGATAGCAGCACTGCAACTTCTAATCATACAATAAAAAAACCTAGAATATCTGATGATGTTACTGAGAAGTATGACTTGGCTAAATATTTGCAATTTCCCCAATGCAATGAGAAAAAAAGACATCTTAACATTGGTTTTCAATTTACAGAACATCCATTTATGCTTAGCAATGAGGAATACTACAAGATTAGGAGAATGCTAAATAAAGAACAACAAGCAATACTCAGACATTGCAATGAAAAAAAGAAGGAACATAGACAAACCATTCTACTTATTTTTGACTGGAGGAGCTGGTACTGGGAAAACATTCACAGCAAAAGCAATATTCCAAATGCTCATGCACATCTACAATGAACATTACAATACAGATCCTTTGAAGCCAAAAGGTTTGATATTAGCATACACAGGTAAAGCTGCATAATGCAGGTGGAGTTACAATTCATTCTGCATTGCTAATTCCTTTCAACAAATCTAGTTTTATTCCACTTAGCAACAACGTATTAGACAATTTAACACAACTGTACAAAGAATTAAGGGTTGTTCTCATTGATGAAGTATCTCTAATTGGAAGTTGTTTTCTATATCAAATTGATGATCGATTAAGAAACATTAAGCACAATCAAACAAAATACTTTGGAAACATTGATATCATATTTTGTGGCGAATTATACCAAGCACAACCTATACAATATTCACTAATATTTGAACAACCTACAATAAGAAAACAACCAATAACATATGACTTTTGGAAAGAACATGTAAAGTACTATGAATTTCACATTGCAATGCGTCAAACAAATGAAAAATTCATTAGCATCTTGAATAGGATGCGTTTAAATAATAAAACAAAAGATGAATTGAATTACCTAAATAGACATTGTATTCGAAATGCTCCTAATGATCCTACTTTCCCCTATCTATTTTTTAGGAATAAAGATGTAGCATTACATAACAAGAAAATGTTGTCTATTGTTCCTGGTAATGAAATTGTAATTAATGCAATTGATTACGAAGAAGAAAACGATGGACACATACCATCTCATGCACAAATAGAAACATTGACTTCACAAATTGTCCTAAAACTTAACATGCTAGTTGAAATATATGCGGGAAACTATGACTTACAAGATGGTCTAGTCAACGATGCAGATGGTATCATCAAAGCATATGTAAAATTAGACAATTTTGATGTAATATGGATCAAATTCTATGATGAATGTGTTGGCCATCACCAAGCACATAAATTTTCTTTTCTATATAGCAAAGAAATTTCTAGTGATTGGACTCTCATACTGTGCACAACAAAGCCAGTTTTTGTATTAGCAAAAATAGGCAACTTGAAAATAAGGAAACAATTCCCAATCCAACTAGCATGTGCACGTACAATACACATATCATAAGGCTTGACACTAGACAATCTCGCATTTGATCCTTTAGGAATACGACGCCATGGATTAGTATATACAGCTCTTTCTCGTGTGAGAAACATAGAATCATTGTATTTTCTTAGTCCACTTAAGAAACAAAATTTCCAAATTCGACACAAAATTTCTGTTGAAATGGAACGTTTACTCAGAAATGCAAAGTGGCAACTAGAATACAACTATTCATTATTAGAAACAAAAGCATATATTTCAATTCTTTTTCTAAACAATCGCAGTTTACAAATACATATTGATGATTTGTTAAATGACTATGATCTAATGCAATCTGACATCCTATGTTTACAAGAAACACATTTGAATAATTCAATGCTTCTAAAAAGACTTGAAACATTCAATTGCATATCAAATCATAGTAAACATGGTTTTCTAATTTGTATTAAAAAGCATATAAAGATCTTGAACCATATTCATTTTGAAGAAAAAAACATTGAAGCTACACTAGTAAAGCTGCTTCTTGATGACATGGATATTATAGTTGTGAATGTCTATGTTTCACCATATGCAACATTGAACAATACATTGGATCTTATTTCAAAAGCATTATGCAAAATACATTCAAATCAAACAATAGTGATTCTTGGCAATTTCAATATCAATATGCTTGAAAACAACAACAAAACAAACAAACTAAAATCGTATATGCACAATTACAACCTTTATTTTCTTTTAGACACAAATAACAATAAAAAATTATCAATCATTGATCACATATGGTCAAACATAACTTGTAGCTATAAGACTTTCATATTAGATACATATTGGAGCGACCATGATACTATTTGTCTCATCATTGAGGACAAAAATGCAACATAAACACAGTGCAAATGAAAGTAGTCTAATGCTTTTTTCTAGTCAATAGTATCATAGCCTCTTAACTACTATCACTTTCAGTTCTAATTGTTTGTCTTGCAGATTGCTATAGCTTTCTACAATGAGTCAAATTGCCAAAGACAAGTCACAAAAAGAAATAAAGACATCCAGGTTTGCTTACTACACTAAACTTACTTACCCTTCAATGCATATGTATAGATATATCTCTACGTGTAACTATTTATTTCTTTCTACAAAACTGTTGCAAGACCTATTTTTATATTACTAGTGCTAAGTTCTCAATAATGTACCATGCTTAAACTTGACAATCATCACCAATCGCTTATTTACATCAGAACTGTTACATGCATAATTCTATGAATGGTAGTCTTCTTGTTCTTCTTTTGTTGTCAACCGTTGATTCCTTTTCCTTACCCTTCTCTAGAAACTTGTCAGGCTTCCTGTTCACTTTACATTTGAACCCCTTTTTACTAAGATCTCCTCCAATTTCCCATGTTGCTTCTTGTCAACCTCTAAATTGCCATAAATATAACATCAAATACAAATTAAATTGCTTCCAAATTTATAACTCCATTTCAGTTACATCAAACTAAATTATTTCATAATCCATATGCATCTTAATTCACATTGTGCAATTTGAACAAAATGTGTCCAATCTCATCATTATTTCTCTTAATATCGCTATCATCTTTGAAATTTTATCTATACATTTTCTTTTTTTTGGTTTCTTTTTTCCTATGGTGTTTCTATGTTATTTTTCGTTGAGTAGTTCAACAAAGTCAAATGACATATATCTTGATCAACATATTTATTCTGTAAACTGCCAACTACCAATAATAAGTAACAACATTGGAAAGTGAGGTTGATCAAGAAACACATCTAGACTTGCTTATTATGCCCAAGTTACTTAGTCTTTGATGCATATGTAAATGTTTTCATGCCAATCAGTAGTACCTGAACTTTCATACGTATGTACTAGATGCATTTACATGTTTCTATAGTACTGGAATTGTGTCATTTTTTCTATCAGCCAAAAAAACTTTTAATATTTGCAACTAAGATCAGTATATATCTCTATTTCACTAATAGAATTTTCTGAATTTAATATTGTATAGTTTATAAGTATTCCATTGTCCAAGTTTTTAAATGCAATTAATATCTCTTTCAACACCTAATATTCAGTTTCCAGTACAATATACAATGACCTTATACTTTTATTTTTATTCTTAGTTATTAAAATTTACCAAAGACTTCGTGGTTGCGTTCAAGTGCATGATTCAGTGACATTACATCTTTTTGATCTCGCAGTTCTGCGCAGCAACCTACAATAGACAAAGAACAACAAATATCAAGTGCAACTGAATCAGACAAGTAAGTAAACTTGAAACAAATTCTTATACGTACCATTTACATAGCATTCATATTTATCACCAATATATTTTACTTCTAATTGTTTCTTTTTCCACATCAACATCATCAATACACAAATCGAAAGCAACATATTTAGCTCCAGTTACCATTGAAGTACTAAACATTCGCAAAACTGGAAGAATTTTCAATGGAGATGTTATGGTTATCTATAGCACATATCTTGATAAAGTCCACAAAGCACGACAAATACTACGTGCAGATTTGATAGATGCCGAAGGAATAATGACAATCACATTTTCCATACCAACTGAGCTTATTGAACAACATGGCCAAAAAATATCACCAGGAAAAGCAATATCTATTACAAATTTTAAAGTGCTTCCTAAAACAAATAATGACCGCGGTGATTGTGATTGGATTCTGCTGCTAACTGAACTAAGCACCGTACAGAACATACCAACAATTTGCAAAGAATAAAAATTCATTCTAGATACAACAATAAAACACCTTACAACAAATACAGAAACATATCCAATTGGAACGATTGCAGCAGTTGTGACAACTGCACGGAAAGTTGGTTTCCAATATACATTGCAAATTAAAGATGGAAATTTCGATGACAATAGAGCAACGGTAACATAAATTACTTTACAATGTTTTTATATTGCTAGTTCCATCCTACATTTCAATTCAGTTTCAAAAAAAAAACTTTCTGTATTCTTTTGCAGTTGCAGTTATTTGAAACATTTGCACCATTCTATGACGAAATTGAACAAGAATTGCAAAAATTCCATCTTCCAATTATGTTATTTAAAAACATAACAAACAGGAAAGAACTGAGGGACAGAACACTTCGAACAACACAAGCTACATTCATCACAAAATTGAATGCAGAAGCAGCAGAAGAACTCAGAAAATTGAACCCTCCAACATTCTCTATAAGTACAAATGAAGCAGTACCTCTACTACTCAATTTGCAATGGTTTCCCCATCTGTTTCTATTTCGACATATACTACTTGTCCTTCTCTATGAACAGATAAAAGGAACATTGACAATTGCAAGCATTTACTCTATGCCATTTGAACCAGTTTGTGTTGAATGCAATTCACCAATACCAGCGTCTACAATGATACATGAGAATATAGTTGATTGCCTAAAATGCAATAAAAATTCGACCTTTTCCTATTCGCAGTGTCTTAATTGCATAATCAAGTCCAACAATACCAATTTGCAATGTTGCATTCGAAGCAAATCCCTCTTGAAACACTTACTTCCCAACCTAGCGCATATGTCTTTTCAAGATTATGTTAAAAGGAAACAAGCAACAATGTATATGCTACGTGATTTCAAAATCAATGGTACATTTACAATCAACGAAGACAATGAGATCCAATCTGTTGACAGCAACGGAAGCCCTATCAAGGCTAGGTATACTTATAATTACTCCTCATCTTTCAACAAAAAATCAGATATATGCAATTTAAATTATGCTATCCAAAATAGCAAGATTTGACTAATTTTTTCCTTTTCTTTGCAGCACCAGCACTTCTTCAAACATTGGCTACAACAGAATCGCGTAGTAATCCAGAAATCAGTGCACAGTTCTTCTCAATTTTTGTACAAGATTTTACTGCTCAAATCTACCTTTCTCAAAGTGCAGTATGTTTGCAACATTTTTCCAGAACAAGAACGTAGAGGAATGTGAGTTGGTTCAGAAGATGCAATGACCTTTTTTGCAAAAACATGGATTGAGATATGGATAGAGATACAAAGCAAGATACTTTGTGTGATTAATGAGCTAGTCTACTACAAGTTCACATTTTAGTTTAAGATATTTAGTTTAGTTATATTACAGTAATATTTGTAATTATTTTGTTTTATTGAGTATCTATTTAAAGCCCTTTCATGCATTTAGAAAGGGTTTCTTAGTTCGTAATATCTTTTGACTTGCAGATTACATTTTTGTACTAGATTTACTTCTATATTATTTTATAAAGGGTCACATCTGGTGATTCTGTCTGGAATTATTTTTTAAGAGTTGGATTTCTATATCTTAGAGTTGATTTTGTGTTGTAATTGCTGGATTCTATCCATTCACTGTTAATTTCTTTTGTCATATGATATTCTCTTTTAAATTTGCTAATTTTCGAGGCTTCAAGATTTTTGGGACTAGAAGAAGGGCCAAAGCCATGAATAGCAAACAAATCTAAATCTGAAAGCCATTCTAAGAGCACATGAATTATAGAACTGCACATAACATTTTCAGAGTTGTCAAGAATTTGTTTCAGAAAAGTAGTTGGTTTAAGTATAAATGTACATTTGTCCATTGGTACTATGTTTATAAAGTTGCACTTTGTTGAACTATGATTCAATGGTAGTGATATAGCTATGTGGACTGCTTCTTGATCTGAAATTTGTTGGAGGTTAAGCAAAGCATTGCCCAGAGATCGTATCATTTAAATAGCATCAATTTTTCTCTTTTCATGTTGTTTTCGTATCCTTTTGAATGCATTTTTCATAGATCTATCAACTTTGGTCATATATGAAGTGCAATATGAAACTACAACATATGCACTTAAAACATATTCAGCATCTGTGTTTGCATTCCATAGGTGTGGCATATTGTACGCAAAGCTATTATTCCATATTTCTGATAGTTTTCGTTGCAAGAATACCATTGGTTGTGTTAATGTACTTTGTATTAATTCGATGTAAGCAGTCTCTGTTAACTGGAATTCATCTAAGAAATCTCCATGGCTAGTTAATTTGTCATAGTGTTTTTTCTCTAAGGTTCTTTGCAAGGAAACAACTTTTTTATTTATTCAATCATGTACCAAAGTAATTGGTTCAAGAATCCTTGTTCTTTTCATTGGTAGCATTGGAAATTTGTATCTACATTGTGATGCTTTTATTTTTTTTATAGCTTTTGGTATGATGATGTTCATGTATCTTTGCGAACATTGTACGAAGACTAAAGTTAGTCTTATATTCCCTGGTCTTCGCCTGATCATCTTCGTATTTTTCCATCACATTCACCACAAAATAATGAAAAAAACAACACAGACTCTCTATTTTTTTTTGTTAAAAAAAAAACAGTAAAAAAAAAATTACATACTGTCTTTCGCACTCTGGTATGCTTTCAAAATAAAAACATTGCAGTCTGTTACAATAGCCTCTTGTGCTTCTTACTTTATATATGCCACACATATTAAAACATAAAACAAAAACTATATGAAATGAAACTAAACTAAAATTTGTAGGGCGTATTACAAATGCGCTTTGTATATATTTAAAACAGTACGACAAACCAAATGTTGTGAAACCTTTTGTCACATCATAAATACATTAAAAAATTTCATTTGCGCATATACCCGCGGACCTGAAAACAGATTAAATCCACTTCATAAACTGCATCGGATCCGAAACATAATATTACAACGAAGCCAATACAAAAATTTCTGATGCCGATTGAAACGCAAACGCGCGATCAACTATTAACTATACCATATAACACAGATCGGGTCCGGATTTATAGCATAGAAAATCGTTCAAATAAAAAACACTTATGCTGATTGTTAATCATACCCAAGTTCAACTTTTCGCTGTGACCTATAACATGCATCGACTCTGGTTCCTTCCACTGTTCAATTGGGCGACAAATAAAACACTCACGATGTGTTTCAACTTGCAATGCAATACGATAATGCCACGTGGTCTTTTCCACCCGCAGACCTTGACTTAAGTAGAGGCCCATTCTTATATGAAATAGCATGCGATGTCTTTTTCACCAATACTAATTATTATTTAATTAATACTTTTGTTCAATATTGAAATATATATATTTTTTTATTAACATATTTGAATTATTCAATAGAGTCATTATTTAATTTATTTAATATAAATAATATAATATTGTGCCACATAGACTAAAAATAACTTCTCATCACAATAAAGAAATACGATAATATTCAAAATTCTAGATATCTTGTAAGAGTACAAGTGTGTACTCTTATAAATCATTAACTAATTACGCTAGATAATATGTTTTTTTTAATATTATTGATAAATAAACTTACATTTACAAATAATTCCTCATACTAATAGTTTCCATTGCTAATTTCACAATAATAACTAATTCTAATATCTTTTTTTGTAATTTTATTAGGTTCGTACGATTTTCTATTTATGTAAAAAAACAGGCATAGTAGATACAAAAATTAGACCTCAACTTGCCTAAAGGAAACCAGGTCTATTAGCCATCTGAGTGCATTCTATGCCATCCAAAACATGTGCTTTTTTAGATTCCTACAAAAATTATTTGGCTAACTAATATCAAAATTTACTAATACTAACATTTACATAATGCATCAAGAAAGGTAACAGCTAAAAAAATTGAATCTAACTGTTCTAGTCATTATCTAACTCCACTACGGCCAGATCTTTAACACTGGAACCTAGCATGTGAACTTGTTAGATAGCCTTATTGTCCTTCTCCATTCTGCCAACGCAAGCATACTGATGCAATTGACACAAGTTAATTTCCAAGATGCTTTTGTTAATCTCTGCCAGGGTGGAGACTACCTTGGGATCCCCTCCTACTTCTTGAACTGAAGTAATGGCATTAACTAGAAAGCATTTTACTAACCAATAGGTTTCAATTAAGTGATGAAACAATGAGATTCTCCCTCAGCTATGCCCAGCATCGATAATCACACATTGTAGTTCTTTCGCTGCCATATCATCCTCTTCTTCAATTTTCGTTCTAACTTCCGTCTCTCATCCGTTAATTATAGATTTTATAAAACAGGATGTCTCCTCTGAGTATACCTGAAATAAGGGCTCGATGAGCTCTCTACTAGATTCCCTGCTTCTCTTGCCTAGCAAGCTTCAAATTTTTTCCTTGCCTTTGTCCACATTGAGTATTTTGCCTCTGTTTTTCTTCACCATATTTGGATATCGAACTAAGAGGAAGACAATAACCACTAAAGCAACAACACGATAGAAAATACCAAAATAGTTAATGAACAAAACATACAATTGACAATGGTTGCGGAACGTAGTTGAGGAATAGTAATCGTCAGCCCCATGACGCTTCAGTAGACTATAAGCATTCCTTCCACTCCCTTTTCCTTCCACTCCCTTTTCCCATCACAATCCTTGCCATTTGGCACCCCAATCGGGGGAACTAATTCCAATATTTAAAAAGTAAATATAAACATATTTATTTTTTGCAAATATTTTTATACTTTGTGAAATATTTTAATTATTATTTAAATAAAACTATACTGATTTAAAAATCTAAATCACATTAAATTTACTTAAATTTAAATTATAATATATTTATTATTTTAAAAATAGATATAAATATATTTTTAATTTTAAAATTATTAATTAAATTTTAATTGTAGTAACTAATTTTATTATTTTGAAAGTTATTTTTATATATTTAAAATAGTCTTGTTATTTATTTAATTATTTAAAATAATATTACACATATAGTATAAAATATTATAAAATTTATAACATTTTAATCTTTCTTTCTTTTTTTTACATTTATAAAGTGTTTGTTGTCTTAAGAAGAAATTTATATTTTGTAACGACAGATATGTAGGCATAAATATTTGTAAAATTTAATATTTAACATTTATATGTGGTAGTCTTGCTTTGGCATGTACTAATAAATTGAGATGTGAATTGGATAAGTAATTTACTTACCTAGGGAGAAGAACTTGCATAAATTTAGGTGATTAGAAACCACTAATAACTATATATATTTACATTTTTACTCCTACATAAGTGACAAGCAAAACATAAATAATCATCGGAAGTAACTCCTGATAAGTATCTTTATTTACCACCTATTCATATCCTTTTTTTATGAAAATACTTTCTTAACTTATGGTCGGAAGAAATTAATGGTAAATGTATTGTTTACTTCAGTATGAATTATTGTTCAATGTTAAGTTAATAGTAATCAATAGACAAATCGATTGTTAGAATTATGCATTGGAAACACTAATAATAATTCCATAACCATATTTAAACTTAATTAATAAACACATAAAAACTTAATACTTACAATAAAATTACAATATACTTCCCCGCATGACCCCAACGCTAAGACAAAGCGCCTGCTCGTAAGCCACTTATCGCATCGGAGGATTGGGGTGGAACGCCTTTTTCCTTTGTAAACAAAACACTCGATGCCATGGTATTTTTCTTATGTTGAACCCCCGCCGCGATCTGAGCCATCGATCTCCCTAGGTCCGATGGCCCAGCGCTAATCGCAATGCGCCCGTCACCCCTATCCATCCACTCCTTCGATTGCGTGCGAGCCGTCGATCTGTCTCCAGATCGGACGACGCTCGTTCAATCGCATCTCTGCTCCAACCGCAGCTAGAAATTCTTGCTGTGCCACCCATCCATCCCTCTCGATTGCGATCCTCTGATAAGATCGCAGCCGTCCGTTTCCCGTGATCCAACGACCCTCACTTAATCACCTTTCGCGAGCGCCGACTGGCACTATGTCAGCCCATTCAATCACATTCTCACTCATTACCTTTGTAATCCGCTCACTTTCAACTTTAATATTCCATATTAAAATTTATTTCATCTCTCCGCCTAACTGCATATTGACATTCCCACTATAGCCACGCTTCTCGCTTCTGCGTTACCACGCCACCACTCCTCCACAGAATTCTTCGGCCACCGTCCTGGATTTTATAATTGGTTTGTTTTATTGTACAGGGTACACAGACTCATGAATTCACTCTATTTACCATAGTCGCAGTCACTGCTCTTGTTAATTGAATATTTCAGACCTAATCCAGTGGTCAAACGAAAAGAAACAATTTTAAGATAAAGAGAAAATGAATCAAGCCATATCTGCTCTCAGCATCAGCAGTACATTCTCTCATAACAGTACACCGTCAGCAGAATTTTTCATGCCTCCCCGAGTCCCCAAAGGCCACTCCATTGACAGAAAGCTTCCAAAGACTGTCAGGACTGCAATAATGCAGGTATGGAAACCGAGAAGACCTCCAGTCACCTTACTTTCTTTAAAAGATAGAACAGACTGCCTTACAGTCGGAAAGGACACCAAACAAACATCTTAGGTCACTATCGACCTGAAAAACACCTTGAAGCAGATCACCAAGTGCAGCGCATTGCTACTAAATAGATTTAATGCGTATCACCTACTTTTGCTATCCATTTTTTCTATAAAGAACCCCAGAAAACATTTTGTAAAGGGTTGAATTGTGTTATTGCGAGTAGCAGAGTATTTTGTAAAATAGTAAGTTGGGAGGAGAAAGTTGAGACTGTAATCAGCTATTTGAGCTGAATGTATGTGACTAGTTTTGCATCAATTAATCAAGCAATTTCACAGGATCCTGCTCTATTACTACGGGTGATGTTATTCTTATCTCATTGTTATTTACATTTTTCATGTTGTTCATCGCTCTTCTGGTACGAATCAGAAATATAGCATAGGATTTACCCTTAGATGTTATTTCCTGCTACCTAATCTGTGAACTCGGAGCTTGGTGCTTGGATGCTTCTTGCTGCTCTCAAAGCAGGGAAAGTCAAAGGTCCTTCTCTGATCTATAGACTCTATTTTTTCCTCAAATCTTGTCTCTGTTTTTCCCTTGCAGCATGCTAAAGTAGACCTGGACTTAAATGACCTCTGGTCCGATCTATAAGCTACCCCCTAGTTACTTGATTGAAAGCTGCCTTTGACTTGCCCTATGAAAACTTTGGCTAGTTGTTTGCATGTAATTACCTTCCATGACTCCATGGCCCAATGGATGGTAAAGACCACTTAGCCTAGATTGGCTTTTAATTGCTGATAGTAGACAGCAGCCTGCTCCAAACAGTCAAACTCATTGACCTCGCGACTCCACACTCCATAACTCCCACAAGACCAAATGAATCCACTCGTAGAGAACTGTGAACTGGATCTGAAGATGCAATGACCTTCTTTGCAAAAACATGGATCCAGCCATGAATAGAGATACAAAGCTAGATACTTTGTGTGATCAATTAAATGATGGAGATGTATATGGCTAATCTGAATGCAAATGACGATTACTTAGAGCAGCCCATGCATTTTCTAGAACAAGAGCAAACTCTAGACCCAGATAATCAGCAGCACATGTATAATGCTCAAGAATCTGTGCAAGATGAGGAAGAAGGTAATCGGGAGGTGCCTGATGGCTCATCCCTATCTTGCAGTATGCTGACTAAAAAAGATCACAGTCTGATAGAAAAAGCTAACATGCAGTTCTGCATTGAGAGAACACCTGATAACATCGAATATGCACAGTCCGAAGCAGAAGACGAACCAACATGCATGGAGGCTCCTCCTATAGCTGATTATTCGTCTTAGATTCCACTAGAAGAGTGGCACCCTGATCATCAAGAACTGACTGAATCAAAAAGAGATCAGGAAACCTCGTAAATTCGTTAGAACTTCCCTGTAAACACAAATAGTGATCCCACAGAAGAGGCTCAAGAAGATATCCAGCCTCCAAGTCAGTTAGTACAAGAAACAGAGGATTGTTGTTCTTCTGTCTATGCTAACGAGTAGGACATGTACGATGCTCAAGAATCTGTGCAAGATGAGGAAGAAGGTAATCGAGAGCTTCTTGATGGCTCACCCCTGTCTTGCACTATGCTGACTAAAAAAGATAACAGCCTGATAGCAAAGGCTAACAGGGAATGCTGCATTGAGGGAACAAGTGACCACATGGAAGATGCAGAGTCTGAAGCAGAACAAGAACCAACACGCATGAACGCTCCTCCTTTAGCTAATAATTGTTCTCAGATTCCACTAGAAGAGTGGCACCCTGATCATCAGGAATGGACTGAATCAGAAAGAGATCACGAAACGTCAAAAATTCCTCAGAATTTCCCTGCAAGCACAAGTGGTGATCTGACAGAAAAAGCTCAAGAAGATATCCAGCCTCCAGGACAATTAGTACAAGAAACAGAGGACTATTGTTCTTCCATCATCGATCATAGTCTCATCAGGCTTAGTACATCGGACCAGACTACATCAAACCTCCGAGAGCACACAGCTGCAATAAACCATAAGTCCTCCAGTTCAGAAGATGAAGCAGACACTCTCGAGAGAGAGAGTCTTCCCCTTGGTCCAGTACAAGAAGGAGAAATATTGGTCGAAGCCTGCCTGTCAAATATTCATAACCAGGTATCGTATCATGATCCTTATGTTCATTTGCAACAAATATTTGAAGAAGGATCAAAGCTCTTGTTGGACAGTATGTTGCGAACAGAAAGAAAACTTTTCGAAGCTGATGTTGAAAAACAGAAAGAGTGGGAACAACCTTGCCTAACCAGCCTCTAGTCATGGGATCACTTGATCCACTGCTTGCATTCGAAGAAAATGTTTGTAAGCTAGACATATTAATATTCCAGTTAGGGTAGAGTAGGTACCAAAAGATCAATAAAACCCAGTCTGTGAGCATTTAGTCATGTGTTTTGAATTTATGCCTGGATTTTATAATTGATTTGTTTTATTGTGCAGGGTACACAAAGTGATGAATTCACTCTATTTGCCATAATCACACTCACTGTGATCCAAAATACAGAAAAGGCCATTACAGCAGTAGCTCAGTGAAACAGCAAAGACAGATTAAGACGATTAAGGCCTGTTAATTGAATATTTGAGACATAATCCTGTGATCAAAGGAAAAGACGCAGTTTGAACATAAAGAGCAAATGAACCAAGCCATATGTGCTCTCACAGAGCATTGCTATTAAGCACAATGGGAATAAGTACCACCCCCATTCTGTGTTAATAAATCCATTTAATATGTATCACCTACTCCTACTATCCATTTTTCCTATAAAGAACCCCAGAAAACATTGTTTTGGGAGAGGGTAGCAGAGTGGTTTGTAAAGTAGTAGGTTGGGAAGAGAAATTTGAGACTGTAATCAGCTATTTGAGACTGCTTTTGCATCAATTAATCAAGTAAATTCACAGGATCCTAGTCTATTACTACAGGTGATGTTATTCTTATCTCATTGTTATTTACATTTTTCATGTTGTTCATTGATCTTCTGGCACGCATCAGAAATATAGCATAGGATTTACCCTCAGTCCAAGAGCACTAGATCTTAGGGCCCCAAAGTGCTTATGATGTTTTCTGATCTTTTGGTCTTGCCAATCTGGGCAAAACATGGGAACCCCAACATATTTTTTCTTGAAAATTGAATTAAAAATAAAAAAGTCATAAAATAAATTCCAGCTTTTATTTTAGTACTAAAAATATTATTAGTACCAAGTTAGAAATAAAAATATTATTAGTGCTATATTAATGCCAAAAATAAGCTAAGCATATGTAGTAGATCTAATCTACACAAAAAATGCATATGCTCATGGGCCGTCATAGTAATTATCAATTGGTTACCGTCATCAACAAAAAATTTCTTTTATTATAATTTAGATAGATTTAAACTACTACTATATGGCACATAAATTTCTAATTTTTACTTTGATTCAATTATATTTAAACTAAATTAAGTAGCAACTTTATCACAAAAAAAATACTAATAGATATATCTAATTACCTAGTCTCACAAACAAAATGCCTCAATTTACCATTCACTAAAAAACCTAAATTGATTAGATTGTAAACCTTAACACTTTGAACTAAACTAAACAACAACTTTATTAAAAAGCAAATCCCTAGAAACATGTTGAAACTCAAATTGTAACATTTCTATATTTGCATTAAGCAACAGGTAGTAGCTACTCTGTTATACTCATATTAATGCCAAAAACAACCTAAGCATATGTAGCAAATCTAATCTATACATCAAATGCATATGCTCATGGGCCAAACTAGTAATTATCAATTGGTTACCATCATCAACACAAAAGTTGTTTCTATAATTTAGATAGATTTAAACTACTACTATATAGCACATAAATTGTTATTTTTTAGTTTAATTTAGCTATATTTAAACTAAACTAAGAAAAAACTTTATCACAAAGATCCTCATAGACATGCTCAAAGTCAAATTGCAACAATTATTTCTAATTTAATTTAACTATACTTTATTACAGAACAAATCTTCATAAACATCCTCAAACTCAAATTGTAACATCTCTATGATTACACTAAGCACCATGTAATAGCTATAATAGCTATCCATAGACATTTTCCAACATCACATTGCAACATTACTATATTTAATCTAAGTGGCAGGCCCCAAAGTGGTTATGATGTTGTCTCATCTTTTGGTCTTGCCAATAAGCATATGTAGCAGATCTAATCTACACAACAAATGCATACGCTCATGGGTCGTCCTAGTAATTATCAACTGGTTACCATCATCAACACAAAAGTCTGTCATACATATATCAATGCCAAAAACAAGCTAAGCATATGTAGCAGATCTAATCTATACATCAAATGCATATGCTCATGGGTCATGCTAATAATTATCAATTGGTAACCATCATCAACACAAAAGTTGTTTTACTATAATTTAGATAGATTTAAACTACTACCATATAGCACATAAATTCTTAATTTTTTACTTTAATTTAGCTAT
This sequence comes from Pinus albicaulis, assembly GCA_034641835.2. Classification (NCBI taxonomy): domain Eukaryota; kingdom Viridiplantae; phylum Streptophyta; class Pinopsida; order Pinales; family Pinaceae; genus Pinus; species Pinus albicaulis. The sequence continues at coordinate 318,353,445 of CM076584.1, read as the reverse complement.
ATTTAAACTAAACTAACCAAAAACTTTATTACAAAGTTAATTCAAATGACAACATTTAGCAAATCCACATAGACACGTTCAGACTCAAATTGCAACAATTATTTCTAATTTAATTTAACTATACTTTATTACAAAACAAATCTTCATTAAAAACTTCAAACTCAAATTGTAACATCTTTATGATTACATTAAGAAACATGTAATAGCCGTAATAGCTATCCATAGACACTTTCCAACATCACATTGCAACATTACTATATTTAAACTAAGCGGCAGGTAGTTGCTACTTGTAGCCTTGTTTCATGTTATAGTGGTAAAAGTATACATTACTTTTACTTTAATTTTTTTCCAATTTTCTCTTAAAAAATATTATTTTCAAAAAAATTACAATTATTTTTAATTATTATATTCATAAAAAAATAAATTAATTGGAATTATTCAAGGATTGTTTACCATTAAATCTATTTCATTGACATATTTGAATGATTAATCTTCACATTATGAATGCTCTTCCTTTAGATGATTTTTCTCCATAACAAGTTATGTTTACTATAGAATTTTATTATACTTTAATGTAGAATGGTATGAGATATGTTTATTATAATTTAGTTTATATTATACTTTAATTTAGAATTTCATGAGATATGTTTATTATAAATATGTGTAAAAATTTCTAGGTGTTTTATTAATATTATTAGGGTGTATATCATGTATAATGTATGAATATTATATTCTCATGTAAATTTAGATTTTGGTTTATTTACTTATATTGTCTATGAGATTGAGATTGTTAGTGAGAAATTTCTAAATTTGGATGATTTATCAAAACTTATAAGATGATATTTTTGGGTGGGCAAAGGTAATATTAATGAGACTATTTTTTTATATATAATTATGGAGATCTTGATGAAGAAACTAAGGCATACTATGAAATATATAAGGGATGTAATTTTATTTTTATTCATGAAATTGTGGTTTTTAAATAATAATAATAATAATAATTATTATTATTATTGTTGGGTTGGCTTTATCCATGAGGACTTTGAATCTTGAATCTCATGGTTTACATTATATTTTACAATAACAATTGCGTTGCCTCCCTAGACTAAAAAGTAAAAAATTATACGATTGACATGTATTAGATGATATAGTTTAGTTTAAAATCCTTTTATAATGATATGATTAACGTATGCCCCATTAATAACACAAATTTAGAGTTTATAACATTATATGCATCAAGTTGAATTTATTTTTATTCCATGTTGTATGTTTTTCAATTTAACTAGTTTTATATCAATATACCATGCTAAGGAGTACAAATAAAATTATATATGATCTACCACCTAGGAAAGCTACTTCACAATGGTTCAAAAAATACGTGGTATTGGTAAAAAATGATGTTAGGTGCAATATAGAGTCAATACCTATGTATAGTTTCTCAATATTACTAATTGAAACAAAGAGATTCTATAATAGAATTTTACAAAGCACATCATTGATCATAGTTTCCCTATCATAAAGGGATAAGGAAGTTAATCTTATGGGGCCAATAAAATATATTAGTAGTTCTAATGTCCACAGGGTCTTTTGGGTACCCATTCAACATAATGGGATTTGATGGTGTTTCCTCATAAGTCTAATCTTGGCCAACCATGACAATAGGAAAATCCTATGATTTATGGACTCCAACACAACGATATCTACATCAAAGACTATCTTGTAAAATGCCTCAAATTTATTGTACATAAGGTCAAATTTTTGTAGAATACTCTATTGTTGTTTTCTTTTCTCTTCCATGTCATGGAAGATAAAATCTTTGTTAAGCCAAAAAAGTTCAATTATCTTAAAATATTTAGTGTCTTTGGACCTAGAAGACCCAATGTTTGCCATCAAGTCCTTAAAAGTTATTTCCAATTGGATATTAGAGAGATTATTTATTTTATGATAGATAATATGCTACATGGATACTGCCTTATTGTTGATATCCTTAGAGAACCTACTTTAGAAATGTTCTTCAACTTTAATATCGTCCACTTAAGTCATGGTTACATATTAGGTTGATTTAATATAGGGATAATTTTTTGTTTGGAATAATGGCCTTGATATAATCTATGAGATATAAGTTAAACATATTTCTCAATTATGATTCATGGTTAACAAATTGAAGATGTTAGAGGCGTTAGAGGGAGGAATGAAATTCAAATTGGTGGAATGAGTCTAAAATAGGTCAAAATTGGATTACGCGGAGAGAAGGGAAAATATATGAGATTTGGGAGATAACCAATCCCCCTTTGTTCTCATCATTACTGCTCTACCCCCCCAAAAAAATTAGAATAAGTAGAGAGAATAACAACCAAACAAGATAAGAAATTGGAATAGATGGAACGTTCAGCTAAGTTGTTGGAGATGAAAATTGGCATAGTAGATCTTGAACCCTAGTGTTTCTTGTTTGTAAGATTCTATGTTTCAAAAATACAATTGAGCCTTTTCTAGGCATTAAAACTTTGAAATCCTTTAAATTAATGATTTTTGAACAATGATAGTTCCATAATCAAAATAAATTTGTTTGTGTGGTATGTGACAAGGCCATGTCATGACAATCAGGTTTATATTACTACCCCTATACCTTAAGTGACTTCTTATAGGAAGGATATTAGGCTAATATGCATGCAGACACCGCCTCAACTCTTATTAAAGCAACACTTTAAACGGCCTATCTCAAAACCACTTTTACTCTATCTCTTATATGATATAATTTTGGTTAATATCAAAAAATTCGTATGATATTATATTAATGAGAGCATATTTGATCAAGATGTAAAAGTTTATAGTTAAAATTTTTGAAAATATTCAATATTCTTGAATAGGAAGGGGACATGAGATGAGAATCCCCTAATATAGTGTGTGGTTTTCAATTTCAACTTTTTATGGAAACATAGATATTCTCTCATATTCTGGTGATTTCTTTTTTTCATGTTGCACATGCTTGATCATTTCTTTTGTTTGAAAGGAATCTAAGAGTCTTTAACATAATGAATTATAAGTTCCCATGTTTCCATTATAGGATTACCTATGCACCAGTTGAAGTGATTTCAAAGCACAAAATGAGAGAAGAAGGCTTCACTACCACCTTACAAAAAAAATACAAGCAAGCTTTTTGATCAAAATATTCAATAATTAACTCTCATTGGGTGAATATAAGCAAGATCTCATCGAAGCCTACATATATATCCCAATAAAGAATATTGTTTCCTATCCAAAAATTTGTCACAAAATTATTGATATTATTGTGATTGTGGAATCGACTCCTACTCAAAATTAATGTAAATTTAAGTAAATTTAACAAAAAAAAAACATAATATTTATTAAATTAAATTAATCCCTAATCATAGCAATCGCATAATCTGACAAAACCTTTAGGTCCTGAACAAGGAATCATGGATGCAAGAGATTCACATATGCGAGAAATGAAAAATGCTCCCATTGACCAGTCAGATAAGCGCAGTGAAGGACAAGAAGGCGAGATTGGGCAAAAGGAGACGCCCAAGGTTACTTCAGCGACATGCAAGCCCATTGCAGCTGAACGACCCAAGATAGAAATTCCTAGCCACAGAATCAATGGAAAAATCCAGTACATGAGAGATCATGCTCTCATTGGAAAATTTATTGGATACTGGCCAACTGAAAAAGCTCTGCAAGGATGGATCTAGGACAAATGGAAACCCAAGGGGCATGTTACCCTGCAGCTAGGTCCAAAGGGGTTTTTCACGACGATATTCATCTGCCTTGAAGACAGGAATAGAGTCATGGATGAAGGCCCTTATTTCTTCAACTCCGCCGGCCTGTACTTAAGGGAGTGGGTTGAGAGATTTAACCCAGACAAGGAAGACTTCAGTTGGGCTCCAGTTTGGATCTAGATGTACTCGCTTCCACTGGAATACTGGGATGAAGAATCGCTGAGAGACATTGGCAAAGGATTGGGTGAATTCATTAAAATAGCTGAAGAAACGACGCTGCGCAGATACACCTCCTATGCCCGTATTTGCATCTTCATGTGCCTGGACAAGCCCCTTCCGGATTCGGTAAGCCTCTACCATGATGAATATGAATGGATTCAACCCCTGGATTTTGAACATGTTCCCTTTCGCTGCCGCAAGTGCCATGCCCTTACACATCTATTTCGGGACTGCCCTCTAAATGTTAAACCCCAAACTCCAGAACCCTCTGATAAACCAACCCAAGATGGCTTCACTAAGGTAGCTAATCGGAAAAGAGTGCATAAAAAACCTTTCGTTGGGAAAAAACCCCTTCAGAACGCCACCTCTGCGCCTTCCACAAGCAACAGCTTTTAAATTCTTGCAAAAACCTCAGATGATCCTCCTCAGCACTCTACGCCTATCCCTCCATTGACTCTATCCACCTCGCCCCCCCCTCGATCAAGCTCTTCTCCCAAGCCCTCTCCCCCGAATGACAAATCTGGGACTCTTGATGAGACTCGGAAGGATCCAGATTGGACGCCTAATGGTATGGATATGGATTGCATTCCCAGTCAGCCACTGCAATCCTCATTCACTTCTGCAGAAGGTAGTCAGATGCAGCATATGGAAGAAGAACCGGAAAGCTTTAACTTAGGAGGTCTTGATATCTTGGAACTGGAACAAGCATGTAAAAGGAAAGATTACGACAAGATACCAGAGCATCAACTCAACACCCTGGAAGTCATCATCTCCAGGGCTTATCAGAAACAAAAACTGGGCATACAACCAGGAAGTCAATGGGATGGCAGCTTCTTCCCAAAGGACTCCAAAAAATGGGGAAGAAAGACAAATCTTCAAAGAACTATCACAATAGGAAAAATCCTGGTGGACTCAGGCAGATATGCTAAGCAGACAAAGTATTATAAACCTGCCACTAATAGTGAATCATGAAGCTCACTTCATGGAATGTAAGAGGGCTAAACAGCCCTGGAAAACTTAGAATGTTAAAAAACATGATAAAGTAGGAGCAGCCCCAAATCTTCTTTTTGCAGGAAATGAAATGCACCAGCAACACTCTTGGTCAAATCCTCTCCAGAGCATGGCTAGGCTACCATTTGGTTGCTGTAGACGCTTCAGGTGCCTCTGGGGGACTGGAAATAGCCTGGAACATGCAAGCCATCATGCTCTCAGATTTTCATGCCTCCCATCACATCATTCAGGCTACCTTTCATATCATAGGCACCAACATACATGGACATCTCACCAATGTTTACTTCCCTCAGGAAGCAGGGAACAAAATTTCTCTTCTTGACACAATAGAAGTGCTCAAACTCAACAGACTTCATCCTCTTTGGATTATTGGAGGAGACTTCAATATCATTACCAAGCTGGAAGAGAAGTAGGGAGGCCGGGCCAAACTGGATCAGGAAAATAGCCACTTTAAAGACTTTATCCAAAACAATTTGTTAATAGACCTGCATTACTGCAATGGAATGCACACCTGGAGCAATCGCAGGGCAGGCCGGCAATATATCGCTTCCAAATTGGACAGATTCCTCATCTTAGACAATGCAGCACATCTTGGAGGCGACATCCTCGACGTCTATCCTTCCATTGTCAGGCTCAGACCACTGGACGATCTCCCTCCAATGGCACAAGCCAGGTAACTCCACCAAGCGTCCTTTCCACTTCGAAGCTTTTTGGCTCACCCACCCCACTTTCAACAACCTCATCAGAGCCACCTGGACTACCTTCCCCTTGCCAGAGGGATCCAAAATGTATCAATTTCAACAGAAACTCAAATTCTTGAAATCCCAAATTAAGCGTTGGAATCAAGAGACTTTTGGAAACATCTTTCAGGCTCAGCAAGATCTAAACAAAGAGATGAAGGAACTATAGCAACAAATAATCGTAGAGGGCTACAAGGAAGGGACTGTGGAAAAGGAAAAGCACATTCACAATCAATTGGAGGAGCGAAGAAAGCAGGAAGAAATTCCGTGGAAGCAAAAATCCCGTATCAGATGGCTGAAAGAGGGCCAGAGGAACACCAAATTCTTCCACAGAACTACAATACAGAGAAGAATGCACAACACCATCTCTTTTATACAAACGCGGGAAGGGGAACGAGTGGAAAGCCATGATGATATCGAATAGGAGTTTATCAATCATTTCAAAGAGGTACATCAGGAACCCCAAATTGATAGACGACTTGCAATTGACAAGATCACTCAAAATGTGCCGAAGCTCATCACAGAAGAACACAACCAACTTCTTCTTCGACCTATATTGCCTCAGGAGGTGTATCTGGCCATGCACCGGCTCAAGGAGGGCAAAGCCCTTGGCTCGGATGGCTTCACCACTACCTTCTTCCACTATTTTTGGGATCTGATCAAAGAGGAGGTGTGGCAAGTAGTGGAGGAATCTCGCACTCTCCACTGGCTCCTGCCATCTTTGAATGCTACTTTCATAGCCCTAATCCATAAAGAAGAAAAGACCAGTACTCCAGACAAATTTCGTCCCATCGCACTATGCAATGTTATTTATAAGGTGATCTCCAAAGTAATAGAAAACAGGTTGAAGCCGTTGTTTCCCCTGCTCATATCACCGGAACAATCTGGATACGTGGAAGGACGATAGATTTTAGACGGAATTATCCTCACTCATGAAATCATACACTCTCTCAAGCACTCCAAACAGGCAGGTATGCTTCTCAAGATTGACCTCTCCAAAGCTTTTGATAAGTTAAGCTGGATCTATATTCAAAAAGTGCTAACAGCCTTTGGTTTCTCCTCAATGTGGGTTCGATGGATTCTGAGCTTAATTTCCTCTACTTTTTTCTCAATCCTCTTAAATGGTGTTCCCTCTCGACCTTTTAGACCCTCAAGAGGTATTCGGCAAGGAGATCCTCTCTCCCCTTTCCTTTTTTTCCTAATGGCGGAAGGGCTCAGGCGCCACATTAAGCATGCCCTCCTCTCCCAACGTCTCAAGGGTCTGCCAATTCACAATTATCCAACCATTACGCATCAAAAATTTTTCGATGACAATATGTTGTTTGGGTACCCCTCTATTCAGGAAGCCTCCATCTACAAATCCATTCTGAAAGATTTCTCCGACACCTCTGGGATGAGTATAAACTCGTCCAAATCGCAGATCTTCTTTTTTCACACCCCCCTTGTGACTCAACGTGCCATTGCTCACCTTCTGGGCTTTTCCTTAGCCTCCTTACCCTCCAATTACCTAGGTGCTCCTCTAACAGACTCCGCCATCAAGCACCCCTCTTGGCGTATGCTCCTGGAAAAGCTGGAATCTCGTCTTACCCTTTGGACTCATCGAACTTTGAATATAGCCAGCAGATCGGTGCTAATAAAAGCTGTGCTTCGGGCGATGCCCCTCTATATGTTCTCTATCTTAGCAGCACCTAAATGGGTCCTGAAAAAAATAAAAGCTCTTCAACGCAATTTTCTTTGGGGTGCAACAGGCACAAATTGCAAATGGGCTCTAGCAAAATGGGTGACGGCATGCCAGCCAAAGGAAAAAGGGGGCATAGGTCTGAGAGATCCTCAGCATAGCAACGCAATAATGGGTGCAAAAATCTAGTGGCAATGGCTCACTTCTCCCAACAAACCATGGGCCGCCCTCTGGACTGCCAAGTACGCTAATCATAGACCAATAGAAGAGTTAATTAGATTAACTCCCACTAATAAAGGATCACTCATATGGAACGCTGCCAAACAACACTATTCGCTCATCCAACAACACAGCTTTTGGGAATTAAGGAACGCAGGCACTACAAGGTTCTGGACTAATGCCTGGCAATAATTACCTAAGCTCAACAGCATATATAATCTGCCTCATAGCCAGGAGTGGGAGGAGAAACAACAGGAATCAGTTCAGCAGCAATGGATTCCAAAGACAGTTTAGGGATACAGACAATGGAAGCAGATCGACAGACTGATTAGCAATGCTGACAACCAGATCAAGGAGGCCATGGAGCGTGAGCTCCAGAATCGGTGCATTAGATTTTCCGAAGGCAGGGACATCCTAAGATGGGGATATACCCCAAAAGGATCTTTCTCCACCAAAGAGGCTTACCGAATAATATGCAACAATCCTATGCCCCTGGATCCTATCTGGAGCAGAATCTGGTCACCGGGTACCTGGCCCAAAGTCTCTTTTTTCCTCTAGCTACTGGGGCACCGGTAAATCCTTACTTGGGATAATCTTCGGAAACGAAACTTTCATGGGCCCTCTATATGTCCCAATTGCAACGCTCAGTAGGAGACTCTCCAACACCTCTTGAACTCTTGCCCTCTTGCCAACCAACTGTGGGAAAAGGCAAGCTTCCGTTGTCAAAAGAATTGCAGAGTCTCTGATGATATAATCAACTCCATTCGGCATTGGCACCAGAACCCCTACACAAGCGAACTTCTCAACCAATTATGTAGATTGATTCCCGGACTTCTCCTCTGGTCTATTTGGAAAGAAAGGAACAAGCGTATATTCAAAGATCAAAGCACCCCTTTAGACATCATTTGGGACAACCTCTGCCTTAACCTCAAAGAGACCCTAGCTCTCCAAAATTGGCATCCGGAAGATCTCCCCACTCTTGCAAATGAGAAAGCCATCTGGGACAATTGGAACATGCAACTTCATCAAGGTCCTCACAATCACAGACCTTCAAAAGGCCATAACAGTGGAAAGCTCTCTTGGACTCCCCCTCCAAAGTTCTCTTTCAAATTCAATTTTGATGGAGCCTCCAAGGGTAATCCCGGCAAAGCAGGATTTGGCAGCGTATTTAGAGATCATGATGGTGCGCCTCTCCTTTTTTTCTATGGTAACATCGAATGGGATACTAACAATTCGGCAGAATTGGAAGGCCTCTGGCAAGGCCTACTCCTAGCCCATTGTCATGGCTTCCAGCCTCTGGAGGTGGAAGGTGATTCCCGCATCCTCATCAATCTGGAAAATCATCTGCTCAATGGTACTCACGCGCACAAAATTGCCCACAGTTGGAGACTCGAGGCCAGATTGGAAGCTCTCGAACAATGGCTCCATACCAATCGAGCCATCATTTTCCAACATGTTAAACGGGAGGGCAACCAGGTCGCTGATCTTCTTGCCAATGTCCGGGTGGACAATGGGCACACACTTCTCACTCAAGCTCTTGACATAATTCATAACGATGATCAACAACAGAAGTGAAAAACACTCATCCAAAGGGATGCAACTGTCCCATATGCAGGTGTACAGCTAGCGGATTAAAATGATGGGACAGGGTCCAGCGAGGTGGGTCGACACCTGCCCATCCAGGACATGATTGTTACTTGGATACCGTTCGGAAGATCCTGGCATTTACGATCTGCAGATCTCCTCGGCATTTATACGAGAGGTTCAAATTCTCACTTCACGCTTCATGCGATGTTAATTTCCTTCACATGCTTCAGCACGCTGGCGCCTTCGGCCCTAATCAATGCCTCTGCTCGGATGGGGAACTCTCGATGCGGGAGAGGGAAGGATATTTGGGAGGGAGACGTTAGGCCTCTTGTGGAGCTGCTTCAATTGTATCACGCTTACTTTTATCCAGACTTTGGTCACATTGTTGCTTTCAATCGGTTCTGTGTTGGCTTTAACATGCCCGGGGTCACATTTTTACTTTAAATCAATCTGGAAGGGGAGGTTATTTTGAAGTTACGCTTTAGCCACACAGAGTCGCTGCCTCCGTCGGACCCTGGGCATCTCGATTGGGCCTCTGGCTTCCTCTCGATTTTCTTTCTCACTGCCATTGCTGCTTTTTGGTTCCAGTTTGGTTCCCCTATGACTCTTCTACACCACAAAATGCGGAGTCACAGGGGAGGCACCAGGGGACGTACCTCGAATGCACAGTCTAGCCCTTCTTTTGTCTCTCCTTCTTACTCCAGTTGATTGATGGCCGGCCATTACCCTCTCACCCGCAGTGGGAGAGGGCGCCTCCTTGACTCTCACCTTAGCTCGGGTTCCCATGCTCGCCGCCCTCTGGCTTCCTTGCTTCCTCCCACCACAGGTTCTACGCGTTTCACATTCAACATCGCTCTACTTCTCCAAGAATCAATGCCATTTTCACAGTGGTATTCCAAGAGGAACCCCAATAGGGGGAGGCTAGTGATCATTCTGCGAGTCTCGATGTGGAAGGTGCCCAGAATTCGAACATCCCAATGAGGGCTGGTGACATGATGATGCAAGCTTCGGCTAACTAGGCTCGTAGCATTCCTGAAGTTGAGATGGCTCTTGTGGATCCTGGTCCCTCAGTTTCTGAAGACGCTCTGGCCATGCATTTGCTCGCTTCAAGTTGGTGTCGTATTATGGAGGAACCCACAGATGATTAGTCTGGTTACATTGATGTTTTTTCTTTAATTGCGGCCCATAGCAAGGGGCTTGTCTCTGTGCAATTCGATAATTGGAATTTTGGCTTTTTGTACAGTTTTGGATCCATGCAAACTTTGCATCATCAGAAAGATCACCTCTTGTTACCCTGCGTGGGTTTTGAATTTTTTCTTCAGACTGGTTTCCCTGTTAATGGGCAGTCTCTTTATGTGTGTTATCATGATTATTCTGCCTTCTTCCAAGGCAGCATTTTGGACCTCGGTCACGATGTAATTATATTTCCTTGTTAATATATCAATCTTATTTAGAAAAAAAAAACAATCACAAGAAATATTAATCTGTGATTCATATAATAATATATCACAAGAAATATTAATGTGATTCATATAATAATATATCAAAATATAAATTTTAAAATATATATTCACTTAATAATTTGAAATTTCAAAATTTTTAATAAATTAATATAAAAATCATATAAAAAATAAAAAACCTATATTATATAATTACACCAAATTAATATTAAATAAATATAAAATATTTTTCAATTCTGTTTTATTAAACATTTTTTAATATTATTAAATTTACTGCTCTTCTCTACTTCCTCAATTGTGTTAATGTATTCCCCTTGTAAAAGGTATTACAAGTAGGATGGCCCATGAAAACATGTGCAATTGTGTCAATGTATTCCCCTGGTATATTGGATTAGGTATTACATGTAGGATGGCCCATGAGAACATGTGGAGCCGAAATATATTCTCAACCAAAATATATTTGTTTGTTTTTTATATTAAAGTTTTTATTTTGATGTAATCTTTCTCATAATTTTTTCATTTGATTTAATAATAAATTTCTTCAAATTTAAGTTATTAATATTTATTAAAGTATTTAATATTATATTAGTTTAAATTTTTTAATTTTGTTATAATTGAATAAATTTTTTAATTTGATCGAGTAAATTTGTTTAAAAGAACTTAAGATTATCATTTCTTATTATAAATTTGGAATTATTTATTGACAAAAATATATTGAAATGTGATTTTTTTATTAAGTATATTTTAAAAAAAAATGAATAATAAAGTTTGAATCTTTTTCTTTTTCAATATAATTAAAGAATTAAATTTAACATCATTTTTACTAAAGATTATATTAATATTAACTATTAAAAACTCCAATGTTCTTCTTTTAAAAAAAAAAGGAATACTATATCTTACCTATGGTTTACCATTTTCCTTTGAAAGAGTTATTTGGCCCTATGGAGTGGTTCCTTTTAACTCTCACCAATTCACCTATTGACTCCCATGAGTTCAAAAAAGGAATATTAAGAGAGCATATTTAAATTTTTTTTTGGGTTTTCCAATATTTTCCAAGTTTGTAATTTACCATTGATTCACATGCACATTTAAAAATATTGTAATGTAGCACATTTAAAAATATTACGTTGCATTGAGATGTTATTTAATAAAGAAAAAAAAGTCAATTTTGGGTCAAATATACTAGTTTGATGAATAATATACATTTTGAAAATATTTTTACCACTAAATATACTAACAACAAAATCATTTACATATGTGAACTTCTGAGATATACAATAATTAAAATACAATTATAGCAACATATCACCACAACATATTTTTTTACTATAAAACATGTTATACAAAAATAGTTAACATGTTTTATATATAAATATGGTTCTACATTTTCCTTTACATTCCTACATAAATCACATATAAGAAGATTACTTAATTTATTTTCTTTTAAAAAAATTAGGTAAAGAAATTTATTTATATATAACTGGTCATAAATTTATCATATTCATCTGATTTCAAAAATTATAATTATTTTAATTTCAAATTATTTTTTAATTAATAAAATTAAAGAAAAAAACCTATATTAATTATAAGTACATACCTATAATACATACATTATTTTAAAATTAAATTAAATATAATATAGAAATATATTAAGTATAATATAAAATTATATTAAATATAATATAATATAATATATTAATTTTATCATAAATAATATCAAAAACTTCTAAATATTTCTAATAAAGTAATATTCCAATTCAAATTCCTTTCAACATGCTAAAACAAAAGCTTATTATTATTATTTATTAAATTTCATATAAATATCCTTAGTATGAAGGGAAGCTCAAGAATGTCCATCAAAATCATATGAAATGACAACCATAGGACACGACCCACTATAAACTACTTTCATTTACAGACATCTCTTTCAAGATCTTCCACATTTCATACATTACAAAGAAAATGAAATGGTCATGTTTGTCTTCCAGCGAAGATTTAGTTCAAATATTTAGAAATTATTTAAAAAAATCAAAATTAGATTTAAAAATATTTTGACCAAATTGGATTCACATTATGGGATTGAATAGGATATAATAAAAGGTTAGCAATAGGATATTATGGGATTGGATAGGACCCCTAAATTATGAAGGGAAATATAGATATTATGATGGTTGTCATGCTTGTGGGTGCTTCTTATGTGAAACTAATACTGTTGACCATGTGATCTCTATGGAAGTAGTTGGACCATCTTCCCCACCATATATAGTGTCACAACGTATTATATTAAACTTTAGTTTATTTTTATATTATATTAAAATATGAGATCACTTGAAATGAGGTCAGCGTACCGACAGCATAACACCAAATTATTTTAGCTTGAAAGATGTATCCACCTCTGTGAGAACGGAAGACTGCAGAGCGTAGGGCCCACCATTCGACAAAGTGGTTAAGAAGGTTTTAGTGTCGGTGGGTTGTCCTTTACTCTTCTAGGATATCATTGAATCAACCTTGGTTTCATGTCACGACAAATATTTAAAACTTTATATATTCTCATCTCGATCTACTTTTACTTTATGAGGGGGTCAAATTTTGTCACGAACGTTAAGGAAAAATAAGGGACAAAGTTATTCACGAGAAATCGAGCTTCTTGAGTTTATAGTGGAAGATGGTCATATCGTGGTTGATTACAACTGTATTTCACCTTTTTTCAAGATGTTACATTTTCATGATGGGGTTCTAAGGCTCTAGTTTTGAATAGTTGAAGCATCTTTATCAAGCATCTTTATTGCACAATCATTTTAGTGATTATTGACTAGCCTAGATGGATATGGACATGACATAAGGTTAATTACTAGAAAAGTTGAATTTGGAATTTTTTACTTGGACTAGGCACATCATAAATTGTGGCCATGCACATTGTTTAGGCACACCGAAAGAAGCATGGAATAGAATTTGGTGAGGAAAGAAAATGAGGGTTTTCATGAGAAAACTCATCCACAAACATATACTAAGCATGATGGACAAGGTGGCATACAGAACTTGACTACTTCTTATAGAATTGGTGCTTGGACTACATGCAAACCTAAGGATTTGGTTGGTTCACACTTGGGGGCTATGATGGATGGAAAATGTGACTTTATCAACAAGAATTTATAAAGTGCTCATTAGATTCCCCGATTAGGAACACCTCCATTAGATGCATTTAGACACACTTGAGTCGAATTAGATGCATTTGAGTGTAGTTGGATGCAATTGAGCACAATTAGATACACTTGGACATGCTTGGGTGCACTTGGCTACATTACTAGGTTTACTTGGATAACCTTGGGCACACTATTAGGGGAACTTAACTACACTTTCCGAACATAGTTGGGTATTCTTGTTGGATGTGGACAATTAACGAGCAAGGAACCAAAGGAAATAAATGTGACAAATGGTAGTTCGGTCCACCTAGTAGAGAAGGGGCTTGAAAGTGCAAGGAGAGTATCATATAAAAATGAGGGATAAAGGTGCTAAGGAATGAGAGTGTTGGTCATTCAGAATAATTCTTAAGGAGCTTTATAGTTTGTGCTAAGGTCATGTCAAGCATAGTCAGGTGAATTGCACTACTGAGTGAGAAGAAAAAGAAGGCAAGACTTATGGTATGTAAGGATGTTGGGAAGTAAATCGAAGGTAACCTTAGAAATGTTATATATTTGTAATCAAGATGTAGGTAGGAGGATATAACTCCCTTCTTGTATATCTATGACATTCTTCATGTAATAAAGTTAAGGCACATGCCTTAAGTGCTGCCTATACATATGTATTTTGGACTCCTAGTGTTGGATGTTATTTTTCCTTGCTTTGCATTATGTTGAATCCGTTTAATTATTGTTGGGTTGTTTTAAAGGCCACAAATAGATGTGTCTGTATAGTTGATTGAATTTGGTTGAGTACGATTTACTTTCACTTGACAAATTGTAGCTTAATTTAAAGTTATGGGTAGATCTTAATTGAAGAGATAGTCCAATTGTAGTAGTTGTGGGTTGGGCAAGCCCATACAATTTAGGTAAAGTAATGTTACAAAATATTGGGTGCTAAAACAAATATGGGAGAGGTTCAAGTTTGCCACAAAAAATTGACCTGATTGTAGGTTTGCGAGTTGCAAGTGCCATGGAAAGTAAAGGAAAAATATATTTTTTGAACAATTTTTTTTTTTTCAAAATGACATGTTAAGGCCATAACCACCCCCCATAATTTCTTTGAAATTATGGGGCCCTCCGTGTAAATTTTGGCTCATATTTCTTCTATAATTCTTTAGTTTTGCTAATTTTGGGTGATTTCCACTTTTCTTAGTTTTCATTTTTTATTGTCTCATTGCTTTCGTTTTTTACCACCATTCTAATGGTTCAAATTTAGCTTCATTTTGTTGCTTGATTTGAAAAATATGCTTAGTCAAAGTTCGATATTTTTCACAGCCCGAGCATTAAAAAATATGTAAATATGTACTTTACATAATGTTTTAAATTTTTTTATAAATTAAACTTATTTACATATGTATATAAATTTTATTTAATTTGTTAAATTTAGTTAATTAAGTTAATTATTGCTTAGTTAATATATTAATTTAATTTAATTTAAATTTATTTATTTATTTATTTATTTTTATTTCCCAGTTAAAATTCAATCATTAGATTATCATCAAAGTGCAGAGTACAAAATTCATCTCGACATGCCCCTTTCTCTCAGTTCGACCAAAATTGTTGAGATTGTGACCTCGAGCATAACATGAGCAAAGGACTCAATGCATTATTCTCGGGCGGCCTAGAGGCCATGACATACATAAAATAAACAAAAAAGGAAACTCAGCAGAAAGAAATGAATTAAGGAGGGGGGTTGGGGGGAATTACTGGGGGATCTGCGAAGTGGCTAGCATATTCATGCATATGAAAATCAACGTGCTCCAACCTCGCTTCTAGACTGTGAAGGTGGTTGTTGGTGCTTCTTTGATGGCACCGTAGGTTGTCCACTTTTTCCATGGTTTCACTTTGGCTGAATTGAATATCATTTATGTAAGTAATCAACTCATTGTGGTCATCATACCTGTGATTCACGAGGATGTCCATGTTCACTTGGATATTCAGAAGTTGAGCGACAATGGACTCCAACATCGCTAGAGAAACCACAACACCCTCCTCTGTCTTTTGGTTTATCGACGAGTCCGGCGTGGCTCCATTGTCCTGCTCTGGTTGGTCTGCGTGCCTCAGATTTCCACCCCCATGACGTGGCCTCCCTCAGTGGTGTGGCATCCCAAAGTACCCTAAACTCCCATAATGTCGTAAAAAATATGTGACCTCCCAACCAAACAATGCAACAGAAAGCAACACAACCTTTACCACTGCCCCCCAAGGAGAATTGAGGGTATATCCATCACCTGTCGTAACTAAAAGTTACTCCCCACACCCAGGAGGAATGGAGTGAGAAGTCCCTGAATCGATGCCTCTGAAGCGGTTTGCGTTGTCCAACTGCCTCTTCAAAAATTGCCTCGATGTACTTTCTCTTGTGTGCTGAGCCCTTCATAGCAAAAATTCTTCTCCGGGACTCAAAGAACCAAAGGCCTTGCCATGAGTTCTAGACAATCCAAAACCACAGGCCACCCGACCAAATTCCCCATCACACACAGACAAAAAAATGCAATTCTCTAACAATTTTCCAAGGCCCGAGAGCCTTGACTCCTCCCTGCTCACTTGCACCGTGCCACACAAATGAATCAGACCAACGTGAATGCAGACTAGTTCATTATCCATAGGAATTGCAGGGTCCCAAGGGCTGGATAACACCACCACCACTCCCTAGACTACACACCCTCTATTTGCTTCTCAGCCTCTCCCCCAAGGTCTAGACCTCGACGAGGCATGTAGGAGCTCCACAACCCTTACCACACTGCAAAACAATACCATATCCCATTGCGACCGAGCAATGCTTGGCAAAGTCCAAGGACAAGGTTTAATATCCATCGGCTCAGGTGACAACCTCCCATGTTGTCCCGTGATATCACGTCTAATTCAGATAGAGTAAAGACACACATGGAGGCCAAACAGGCTCTGATGTTGCCCCCTCCACCACTTGTCCAACATTTATGACACCCCATCAAAAAATATATTTAATTAATTTAATTAAGTTAATTAATTAATTTAATTTAATTAATTTGTAAATATATTAAATATTTTATTTTTATTAATTATATAAATAACAATATTTAATTTAAAACCCACAAAATTGTATATATATATATATATATATATATATATATATATATATATATATATATATATATATATGAATTATAATTATAATATGTTTTATAAATATTTTAATTGTATTAATATTATAAAAAAAAAAAAAAAAGTGACTTCATCTCGAAGATTTCTTGTGGCGTTTCCTTGATATCTCCCAAGATTATAATCTCTCGGAGACATCAACGCTGAGTCACATAAAGGAGCCGGCATATATTATAATGTAAGGCAGAAGAAAAATATTGTGATTGAAATTTTTCGATGAAAATCACATCAAAGTAGATTTGGTCGACGAGTTTCGAACCAGCTAGTGTGGTTCATCATCAGGACAAGATGGAAAATCTGATTAGGTAACCCATTTAAATAGATAGTAAAGCTCCAACTAGCCATTTGGAAAATAACGACTAGTTTGACTAAAATAGAAAATAAAATTAAAATAATATTAGTTTATTTAATTTTTTAAGGGATAAATCAAAAATATTGTTTTAAAGTTTTAAGTTGTAGTGAGGAGGGGGACCTTTCTCCACCCACTTGAGCACTCCTCCGTGTGCTCCTCCTCTCACTAGTAACTCTTCCCATGCACCTCCACTTAGCTCTATCACTTACTCTTACATGAATTAAGTCATTAAAACACTACACGTTGACCACTTCTTTATTTTAAAATTTTTCAATTTTATATTATTGTTATTATTATTTAAATATTTTTTTTATTATTTTTTCTAAAATAAAAAATGTTTTTAATATATTAAATCTAAAACATTAATAAAATTGCACAACATTGTTATTTTTCTAGATTTTAATCAATTTCGGAACTTAGAATTTGAAAAGAAATTAATTTGAGTTCGACTCTACCAAATGAGGAAAATGAGAGCTAGTTGGAAAAATATTACCATGGAGAATAATCCGACAACATTAAACCAAGAAGATCTATCCATTTATTATTAAAAGAAATTAACAAAAGTCAAGTCTTCGAATTTGCAACCAAAAATTAATTTCTGAGTTTATTTTGGAGAATTTTCATTTACTTGGAGTTTTTGGTAGTTTCCAATCCATTTCGTATTACTTGTTTGCCATATAAATATCTACAAGAAGCAGTAGAGACCATGGATTTTATTTTAATTAGTTTATTATATTAAAATTTTAATTTGAATGTTGTTTTGACAATTTTGCATTCTGTGTTTTGTGTGCAAGTATAATTGATTTTAATTATATTTTTAGATCAATTTTGTAGAGCTTGTTTGAGAAGCTCAAGTTCGAGAGTCTTTAAGAAATAGGTTTGGAGCAATAGATCAACAAAAGAGATTTAAATCTCTAAAAATCAAAGATCAAAACTGCTTGGAAACAAACTCCTTTCTGGGAATTTTCATTTGTAAATTACAAATAAGAGCTCAAAGATGGAGTCTACAGTTCCTTTCTTTTCTACAAGTAGGGTACTCCTTGCATTATCGTGAAGAGGAGTTTTCTTGTATATCTAGGAGGAATACTCAGAACTGACCTTCAGGGCTTCCTTTCAAGATTAGATCTTTGTTATAGAGGTAGATCATGCACTATTGCAGCTTCATTCTGTATTGACAGAGCTTAAGATATTGGGAGGATTGTTTGTGAAATTTATTGTAAAGGAAGAGCACGAGATATAGTGGTTTAAGATTGTATTTTTATGTACTATTATTTATTAATATAATCTTATTCTTATATGGAAGATTTGTGCCAATTATTCCATGTTTTAGCACTATTGTTAAATATGTGAATCTATGTTTGTTTTATCATCTATATGATCCAATAATTAAATATATCATCCATTAACCTCTCTATCTCTTTTGCATTTTAATAAATTTCTAAGTAATTATTTACTCAAAAATTTATCATCATAAATATATTTAATAGTCATTAAAATTGTGTGGAATAATTCCTTGTTTAGGTGTTTCATATTTTAGCATTTTAATCCCTAAAAAATTGATGTTCTACATTAAGAATATCAACTGTTAGAACTACTTCAACAACTTGGTATTAAGCGTAAAAAACATGTTAAATACTCATCCTATTTAAATATTTTCACTTGATATTTAGGTAATATTTCTTATGTGTCAAATTATATTAGTTTTGTTTGTTTTTCCACATCGATAAGTAGGCCTGCACTTAGATTAGTTCATTTCATTTTTTAGAAGTCTCATTTTGTAGGAGCAATCCCATTAGTGGTCTGGCTGAGCCCTTATGTCGGCTTAAGGACTAATTTCTTGTAAGCTAGCTACATGAGGGTAAATCTATATGTAATTAGTAATATCAAAAATCAACAAGGAGAGTGAGGGGTAACTCGACCCATTTGAACTAGTAGGAATCACCATCTCGAATAGATAAGGGGCTAGTTGGGGCCCTGACTAGGTGATCTCCCCATTGTTGATTATGGTCATTTTTTACCATCAACACGACAATATAAAGTAAATTTACAATGTAAGGTTCTAATTCTTATCACTTTCAACATTAATTATGGAGAGATTAAAACCTAACTTTAAATTGAAGGTGGAGTTTCCAAAGAGCTACAAATAATTAAGAGTTATTCAAACAATGCTCTAGTTAAAAAATTTCATCATTTTTCACATGATAAGTCACATTTGTTTTGGGCCATCACTCCAAAATCATAGCCTCTTAAAAGGAAATTAACTTAAACACATCAATTCCCCCCATCACGGGGTCACCAAAAAAGTTATAGTCTAAGTTAGGACCCTGAGAGTAGGCATCCAAATTACCCCCTTTGGTCATTCTCATTGGAAATATAGAATGTTTCATTTTAGGTACCTTTAAATCCTCCATAATCTAGTGCCACAAAACTAGTCGTGAGAATAAACCCATGAAAGGGAAAAGCTCAGATAAAATATTATCACTGGACTGCTTGAGTCTCTTAACTCTTGATAGCAACTCCATATCTGTGGTTGATACCCAAAAGTTGAGAAAATATTACTGTAACACTCCCTCCCACATCCTTGGCTTAAATCAACTTAGTGGGAGGTGTTACTTTCATTTAACTCAACCTTCACAGTCTCGTTGTAACATACCCCGTTACCACCCATAGCCCACACTAAGGGTATAAGGAGGCAATTACTATGCCTCAACCTCCAAGGTCTTGTTGTGGAAATGGGGTCTAAATTTTTCATTTTTTTGTTTTTCTACTTTTTTTTTAATTATTCAAAACTCAAAACAAATGTCACCATTGCCTTAGTCTCGTCAAGACCTTTCTATTGATATAGATTTTTCCTCAATTCGACTCTTCGTTCAAAATATATGACCAGTTAAAGTTTTATCTATTGGGTCTTGCCACATCATCCTGACCTGCCATGTGGCTACCCATGTCATCACCACGTGGAAGGTCTAATCTAACTACCAACTTGTTCATGTTTTGTCACAACCTTATTATACACGAGCCTCCCCTTCCACGACTTGTAACATACATACATACATACATACATACATACATACATACATACATATATATATATATATATATATATATATATATATATATATATATATATATATATATATGGGTAAAACCTACCTTGAGAAAAGTTCCACGGAATGAGGCCCACAATACCACATCATCCTAGGGATAAAATCCTAGAGATTCCCTACGATGCCCCCTTCTAAAAACCTTTGGATCTAAATTTACATGATTACATGGCGTAGATACAACAACATGTCAAAGCCTCCCCCTTGGCATATTATATATACATATTTTTGTATATTGCTCCGCTTGGCTAACCATAAAAAGTCCCGAACTTTTGGGCATGTAGTGACAAGTCACCTTGGGAGTAAAATCTTGGGAGTTATAAAAAATTACTCCACTAAAAACCTCTAGGGTTTGGGGAACCAGAATGGGAATGCTCCCTTCGGGTTAATTGACGATGATTTCCTCTATTGTAGGACATAAAATCATCGTTGCTCCCTTTAATTTTCCATTTGGGTGGCATCATCAGCTAATACTGTTGGGGTGACATCACGATGGTGTTCCCCACATCGATCGTTTTTCTTGGATCTCCTTTAGCGTGATACTTTACGGAATCAATAGGGTGATACCACACCCTCTGTGTGGCCTCCTCCAAGAGTTCCATGTGTCAACTAGTTACAGTTCATTTGACCTAACCAGGAATCCAATTCCAAGTTACACGTGTCCTGCCACCATATCACAACATCATCCTCCTTCCACATCATGTGCCATGTTTCCATGGATCCTGCCAAGGGTTCAAACCCTTGCAAATCCAAGTTTTCCAAATTTTGTTATGTAAATAAATCCTTCTTGTGGACAAGAACGATCTCCCTAGTATCTTAAGGATATGTAGAAAAAACAACCAAATTCAAACCATTTTCTCGAGATCATTTGTGATTCATATTTATTAATAACATAGTACGAGGACATGCCCCTACCTGAGGTCCAACGCTTGCCGAAATATTCTATCCAGTCGCTCCAAAATAGGTCACTTCAGCATGCGAAACCTAAAATCAAAGACAAATACAAGGATTAAAATCACTTGCAAGATATAATAATTTAGAAAACACTAATCTATCTCAGTGATCAAGATATCTAAGAATTGAATTACTCAAATAGATACATGAACAATTCAATGAGAAAATGGAACCCATTTGTATTAACTTGTATAATAAGAAGTAACCTTACAACCTTTTGCTTTGATGTAATATAGTTTCTTCCAGGGTCCTGAATAATCATCCTCTCTCATATTAACAAGCCTTCTTCTCTCTAAAATGGCATGAAGTTATGGACATGAGTGTGTGATCATTCTCATATAAAAAATGGCTAATATAGAGAGTATGCTCTTTTAATAAATTCTTCAGCAATTACCACATAAGTGTCCCTACCCTTGAGACTGAAACATGAGCTCAATTTATAAGGAAATGAAGGTAGTTTCAGTTCCATGAAGAGGGGGATGGATTCCTCTCATGAAGGGATTTGAGCTCCATAAACCAAGGGATAAGCTCCATGAGTGAAGGTATAGAGCTCATGAGTATAGGATAAAGCTTGAACTGAATGCGCTTCTAGAAGCTACTTCCAGTTGGGAGAATATTTGTCTAGCTAGGCTTCTAGACCTTAATTTTTCCTTTATTTGACTATTTATGGGGGTCCGCAATTTTTATAAGCAAAACGTGTAGGATGTGAGGCAGGTTATAGAGCAAATATCTGCGGATCCGCAGGCAAGGGTTAGGGAAAGTGTGGAATTAGACTTCTTAGGGTTTTAATGAGATTTTCTCCAATTTCAAGACTTGGTTTAGGAACATTAGCATTTTTGACTTCTAAGGGAGCATAATATAGGTAGTGATGAACCTATATAGACAATCAAATGTCGTGGTAAAAAATGACGTGTACCAGATTTCCCCCTAAAGTGCGAAGTCTAAGGTAGTTCTGAAGAGTGAAGTGCTTTATCTTTCCAAGGATTGGATTGTAAACATACCGGTTAAAAGCCTATAAAAAACATTCAATGCCAACATATATATGTATATCATCGCTAAGGTAGGCATTCCCATACTTAGTTCAAAACTAACTACATGTTCTGGTACATAAATGATTTTAAAATTACAACAATAGTAGACACAACATGGACACAACCATCTATCATAAGAAGTGTACTGTATCATGAATAATAAAACTCCTCGAATCCTGGATGGTGGAAACTAAATCCAGGGTCTTGATTTATGCTTCTAGAACTAGTACGATTCTATCCATGCGATTGATTGTGTTGAAGTCGAACATGGTAGAAACCACTTGATTACCAGTCAATGATGTGAACTGTTAACAAGTGTGAGAGAAACCACCAATAATGAAAATGGCTCTCAAAGTACTCAGTACAATCCATGAAGTGTGAATGAATGATCTACAGTCGAACACTTCACGGAATCATTCAATCAAAGGTCAATGATGCAACCTATCGTCGAAGGTGAGAAACCTACCATTAAGGCATGTAGATTCGAAGGTATTGATAGGATTCTAGATCAACTTTCTAGATGATGAGCTGTCGTCTATAGAAAGTGACATGTCGTAGGAAAGATGATCCAGGTGGATATTGGTGGTCACCCACCTATTCCACTTGGGGCCCCCACCATTGTCTCTTTCATTTTTTCAGTTTCGGCACAACTTACTATTTTTAGCAGTTTTTCGGGTCCTGAACTTCCAGAGCCTTTTTGAGGCCCTAAACAACGTCTTTTGGGGAAACGGGGAGCAACATGGGTCCATGGACTGATGTTTCTCACTATAAATTTGTATTCCTTGGATAGATATTTCTAACAAGGTATGGTATGCGTCAAATGGAGATCGTATGCCAAAGTTACGTCCCCGGGAAGTTGAAACACCAATTTACCCAAACGGGGTCCATAATTTTGGCGCTTCATCTCCTAGGGTTAGGGTTTTGGCTGTTTAGGATTTTCCATTATTTCTAAATAATAAATAGGCACTCGAGCCTCATTGTAACAGAGTTCAGAGGCCTGTAGCCGCCACATATATTCTCAGAGATAGCTACCAGTGCCCTAGCTAGTTTTATTTCCATTATGTCTGTAAGCAAATTTCAAGTCTTTGATATTAATGAAATGAAGTGTTATTTCCGCTGCATATTTGTATTTATGGTTATATGTTTATTCTATTTCATTCCTGCATAAATCTGGATCAGTGGTATCAGAGTGGTCTGTTTTTTCTCGATCCTTCTTCGCATGTCCCCAACGAGGTCCGGGTATAAGGAGTTAGGGCTCGATCTGGTGGAACCTTTGCAAGATCAGCCTCGCAAACCTCAATAGACGCCCATGGGGGATGAAAATAAATATGATGGAGAAGGAGATCCTATCAAAATATTGCTCGAGGAGGCCCTCGAAAAACAAAGGAACGTGATGATGGATAACTTTGCCCAGATCCTTCAACGGTTGCCCACCACCAGCGCATCTACATCCAGCAGCCACTCTAGAGGTGCGACTCCTTTTAAGGTACAAGTAAATTTTGACATTCCCATATTTGAGGGTCAAATAGATGCAGATGCTGTAGATAGATGGTTGAATCTATTAGAAGGATATTTCTTGGTTCATGACTTTTCCAACAGGGAAAAGATTATTTTTGCACTCCTCAAAGCTGCCCCCCATGTCAATGACTGGTGGGAAACCCACTGTGAGAAAAAGGACGAGACATAACCCCCTCTGTTCTCGTCCGTACGCACTTGGAATTATTTCTGAGACGCCATAAAGGAACAATACTATCCCGTGGGGAGCTATGAGGACAAGTACATACAATGGATGACGCTGTGACAACAAAGGGATCAAGATGTGCATGAGCTGACGAATCTGTTCCATACCCTGCACACCAAGTTGGGCATCAAAGATTCAGAGAAACATCTAGTGCTAAAGTATCGCAGTTGTCTGCACAGATACATTCAGGAGGAAATGGAGTTCCTCGACATCTCCTCGCTTGGTACGACATACCGATATGCTGCCAAGATTGAGCAGAAATTTAAACAGAAGAAGCGAGACTTTGGATCTACGAATCAAAAGCAAGGGAAAGGTGCTCCCAAACCGCAGAATAAAGGATAGAGCCAAGGCATGGCGACTCAAGACAACCTGTCGAAGCCACAGGCAAAGAACAACACCGCAAAGCCAAAGACGGACATGGGAAAGTGTTGTGAGTTCCATAAGAGCTTCACTCACAACACAAGTGAGTGTCGGGCCAACCAGTCGCTGGTGTCCGAGATGAGGGCTTCTGAGTCAGATGCATGCTCCGACTCTAAATCAAAACCTAACAAGGGGAATGATAAATGGAAACAGATTATTGATGCAAAGACCAACGCCACTGTTGCCACTACGAAGATCTAGAAGGAGGGACCGGAAGATCCAAAGGAGGAGGAACGTCTCTTCCACTCCCAGATGTGGGTAAAGGGCTCCCTGGTACAGTTCATTGTCAACAATGGGAGCCAAAAGAACCTCATTTCCATAGACGCCATGAAGCGGTTGGGCTTGTCGACCACAGTTCACCCACATCCATACACCATCGGGTGGCTTCACCAAGGAAAAGATCTCCACGTTGACGAGCGTTTGCACTTCCTTCCTGTCAAGCCTTATAGGATGAGGTGTGGCAGAAGTTGCTCTGTTGATGTTTAAGTACAATGACAGGACAACCATACTTGTGGAAGCGTCATGATGTGTATGAGTCTCGGCCTCACGCTGTTATTGTTACTTTGGGAAATAAGTTGTACAGGATACCAGAGGTACCACCTCCTGCCGCTATCTCTTTGGTTACTGCAAAACAATGCAGTAAGCTCATTTCCCAAATAAGGAAATTCATTTTCCTGATGATCCTCCCCCAGGGCAAGAAGAAGACTATGGCCACGACCTCTAAATAGGGCTCCTCTGCACGACAAAAACAAATGGATAAGGTTGTGGAGGAGTACGGGGACATCTTCACCTCACCCATAAGGGTTCCTCTACACTGTCAGGTCAAGCACCCGATTGATCTGACCCCAGGCGCACCGCTACCCAATGGACCAATCTATCGGCACTTTGTTTTGGAGAATGATGAAATCAAGAGGCAGATTCAGGAGCTGTTGCAAAAAGGTCACATAAGTTCATCGCCTTGTGGGAGCCCAATCGTGTTGGTGCAGAAGAAGGATGGGATGTGGAGACTCTGTATTGACTATCGGGCGCTTAACAAGATCACTGTCCGGAATAGGTACCCGATCCCACGGATTGATGACCTTCTGGGCCAATTCAAAGGTGAAAAATATTTCAGCAAGATCGACTTGAATTCTGGGTATCACCAGGTACCAATTGAACCCTTCGATGTGTGGAAGACTACCTTCAAAGCCAAGGAAGGCCTTTTCGAATGGCTGGTCATGCATTTTAGGTTGACGAATGCTCTCGCAACCTTCATGAGGTTGATGGAAGACATATTGCAGCCATTCACCAACTCATTTGTAGTGGTGTACTTGAATGACATTCTGATCTTCTGCCAGACTTGGGAAGAGCACCTTCACCACATCTGACAAGTCCTCCAAACACTGCGGCAACACAAGTTGTGTGCCAATTTGGAGAAGTGCACTTTTGGCGTGACCCAGGTTCAATATCAGGGATACATTATTGATTAAAGGGGGGTGCATGTGGATCCAACCAAGATCTAAGTCATTCAGGATTGGCCAGCCCCAACCACTATAACAGAGCTTCGTAGCTTTATGGGTCTTGCTAATTTCTACCGTAGGTTCATGTTGGGATTCTCTCGTATCACTTGGCCCTTGAGTCAAGCCACCAAGGGAGGAGCGAGAGAAAATTTCCTTTGGTCAGAACCTCAACAGAAGGCGTTCATAGAATTGAAAAATTGCCTCTTTTATGCCCCAGTGCTCACATTACCATACTTGCAACAGCCATTTGAGATCTAGACAGATGCCTTCGACTATGCTATTGGAGCAGTTCTTACTCAACAGGGACATCCAGTGGCATATCATAGTGAGACATTGTTTGACACAGTTCGCAAGTATCCCACTTATGACAAAGAAATGTATTCCATTGCGCAAGCTTGTCAACAATGGAAGCATTACATTTTGGGGAAGGAAACAATCATCCACACAGACCACCATCCCCTGCAGTTCATACAGACACAAGGGAAGTTGCAGAATGATCACCATTAGAAGTGGTCCACATAGCTGCAATAGTTTCATTTGAACATCAAGTACAAGAAGAGTAGCACCAATAATGTTGCATACTGCCTCAACTGACCACCGATCATGGCGCTCACCACCGTTCTCAACTCTTGTGGGCACGAGACTTCTGATTGGCTGCTTCTCTATGAGAGCGACCCAGAATTCGACCACACTTACAAGGCACTCTTGGGGGGTACGCAAGTTCCAAATTTTCACCTCCAAGATGCACTTTTATGTCACCTGGGACAC
This sequence comes from Pinus albicaulis, assembly GCA_034641835.2. NCBI lineage: Eukaryota > Viridiplantae > Streptophyta > Pinopsida > Pinales > Pinaceae > Pinus > Pinus albicaulis. Next base: position 318,326,605 of record CM076584.1, on the reverse strand, counting down.
CTTTGTGTTCCTTCAAGCGAGCATGCCAAGATGATATGAGAAGCACACTATAATCGATTCGCCAGGTATTTCGGGGTCGAGAAAACAATAGCAGTACTGCAAAAGTATTTCTATTGGCCGAACCTTCGAAAGGATGTCAGGAAGCACATCAGATCCTGCACTGCTTGTGCCATTGCCAAACCTACCATCAAGAAGCAAGGCCTATATGCTCCGCTACCTACCCCTAGTCGACCTTGGGAATCCATATCCATGGATTACATGTCGGGCCTACCTTATACTAAGCATTGAAATGACTGTATTTTCGTGGTCATCGACAGATTCTCGAAGATGGCCATTGTGGCGGCCTGCAAGAAGAATATAATGGCAGAATCCACTGCTAAACTCTTCTTTGAACGAGTGTGGGTGCACTTTGGGATCCCACAGTCTATCATATCAAATCAGGATAGCAGGTTCCTCAACACATTTTGGTCCAGCCTCTAGTCAATGCTGGACACCAAGCTCACCAAGTCCATAGCTTTCCATCCCCAAACAGATGTCCAGACAGAGGTTGTCAACAGAATGATTGCACACATTCTGCGCATGTACAATTCAAAGCCTCCACTCACATGGGACGAGAGCTCCCCTTTGTACAACATAGTTATAACCGGGCTCTCCACAGGTCAATCGGCCATAGCCCCTTTCAGGTGGGCTTAGGATTCCAGCCACTATGTCCCATTGACGTAGCCATGCCATTTGCGGCTACTCAAGCCAATTCAACTCATGTCTAGTTTGAAGTTGACAAAGAAAATAGCTTCATTGAGCGCATTCAACACATTCGCCAATAGGTTCATGACATACTAGATAGAGCCAATGCTAAGTACAAGCAACGCCATGATCAACACAGGGTGCCACACAACTTCCATGTGGGCAACAAAATATGGCTACATTTGCAAAAGGAGCGCCTCACTGGACCCCACCACAAGCTTCGCCCGCTCTGATACGGGTTGTACACCATCACCAAGGCTGTAGGGTACAATGCCTTCGAGCTCAGTGTTCCACCATTCCTTGGTCTGCAGGCAGTATTCAATGTGGACCGCCTTCATCCTTACTTCCCACCTCTACTGGACACCTTTGACATTGCAAAAAAACTCACACCAACAGAGTTAAACCCAGACTGCATGGAACAGGCCACCACAGATTTTATCATGGACATGCAAATCAAGAACACTCACCAATAGAAGATCCAACTGTATCGAGTTGTCAAAGCTGGCCAACTCCTGCACAAAGGAAAGTGGTTCACCAGGGACCAAGTTCAGCAGAAATTTCCTCAACTCATGGAGGAACTTAACGCAATGGGGACCATTGCTTCCTAAGGGGGGAGGAATGATCCAGGTGGATATTGGTGGTCACCCGACTATTCCACTTGGGGCCTCCACCATTGTGTCTTTTAGTTTTTCAGTTTTGGCACAACTTACTATTTTTAGTAGTTTTTCGGATCCAGAACTTTCGGAGCCATTTTGAGGCCCTAAACGATGTTTTTTGGGAAAACGGGGAGCAACATGGGTCCATGGACTGATGTTGCTAATTAGAGTGACGATATTTCACATTCAATGGGTAACACAACTTCTGAACCGTAAACCAATTTCAAAGGAGTGAACACTATTGCAGTTTTTGCTGAGGTTCAGTATGCCCATAATGTTGAAAAAAGCATGGTATGCCAATTCAATTTGTGAGTTCTGATAATCTGTTTGATCATGGTGGTTAAAAATTTATTAATGACTTCAACCTGACCATTAGCCTGCGGGTAATATGGAGTAGAGTTATCATGGCGCAGGCCAAGTTGATCAGAAAGTTTGGTCATCATTGTATTTTGAAAATGACTCCCATGGTCAGTGATAATAGCTTGGGGTACACCAAAACGAGCAATCACATGATTGAATATGAACATACCTGCAGTTTTTCCATCTACTGCAAATGTAGGCATCGCCTCGGCCCATTTGGTAAAGTAATCTATAGCGAGAATAATATGCACATGCCCCTTGGCCGAGTGAGGGTTACATGTAATGAAATCAATGCCCCATTTCACAAAAGGAACGAAAACCATTATGGGGTGAAGAGGAGCTGGTGGTGCATGCATCTTTCGATCAAATATTTGACAATTGTGGCATTTTCGGACCACAAGAATGAAATATTTGAATAATGATGACCAAAAATAGCCAGCGCACAATATATTTTTGGTTGTGGCATACCCAGACATATGAACACCACATGCTCTAGAATGGTATTCATTCAAAGCCATTTCAGCCTCTTTATGAGTTATGCAACGTCGAAAAACATATTGAACACCACGACGATAAAATGTGTCTCCAACAATATTGTATTTCTGAGATTGGTAACGGATATTTCGTTGTTGTGAACGTGAAAGCTTAGGTCAAAAGATTTGGGTTTGAAGATAAATGATGATATCTCCATACCATGGATCTAATGTACTAATAATAAACAAAGATTCATCTGCAACGGGATTCTCTACCACAATTTCCGTCTCATTATTGGGAAAGTCACACATAAGTTTTGCAAACACTAGCGATTTCTTTGATTTAAACTTTTCGAATTCCAAATCAAAATCTTGTAGGATTACAATCCATTTAGAGTATTTTCTCCCAAGTAATTGTTTTGTTAAAATATACATCATTGGGTTGCAATTAGAAATTACATTTGTCTTGCGTAACAATATGAAATGACGAAATATTTGGACATCTTGAACTGCTGCCAAGGCCAATTTCTCCATGTGTGAATACTTAATTTCAGTTGGATTCAAATTCCTACTTAGATAGTAAATCACATGCTCATTTTGAAATTCATCCTCTTGAACCAAAGCCATTCCAATGGTGGAATCAGAGGCTGCTAGGTATAATAAGTAGTCCTAGTTGTAATTGGGTGGTTACAATAATGGTGCATGGGTTAATGAGTGTTTTAGAGCATCAAAAGATCGATCCACAATCTCATCCCAAAGAAAAGGAACATTTTGTTTCAAAAACCTTGTAAAACCTTTTGTTAACTCATTATAGTTCGGGATAAATCTACGCAGAATGTTTTCTTTCCCTTGCAAACTTTGGAGTTGGCAAAGTGTGGAAGGAGGAGGTAAATTTACGATGGCCTCAACCTTCAAGGGATCGACATGAATGCCAGATTACGGAAACAACGAATCCCAGTAATCGTCCATATTGCACACAAAAAACACACTTGTGTTGATTCAAACGAATCCTATAATGCCTACATCTCATAAAAATTTCTCATAAATGAATAGGATGATCTTCCCTGTGCAATGAGTGAGCACATAAATTGTCCAGATAAGGCTGCACAATGTGTTTGACGTCATGAAAAATGTAAGACATTTCCCTTTGAAAATTTGCACCAACATTCTTTAATCCAAAAGCTAATTTACAGTAAGCAAATGTTCTCCAAGGAAAAATGAACGTTGTTTTTGGTTGATCAATAGGGAGTATGTTTATTTGATTATATCTAGAAAATTCATCCATAAATGAAAACATCTCATTTCCGGCACAATCATCAATTATTTGGTCAATATAGGGGGTAGGATAATTGTCCTTTGGACATGCTTTATTAATATCCCTATAATCGACACATACTCGTACAGTCACTTGTTTTTTGGTAACGAGAACTATATTAGATTCCCAATCTGTTAATGGGATTGGATAAAAAAATCGTGCTCTTAGTAGTTTCTCAACTTCATCTTTAATAGTTGTAGCTTTTCGAGGATGTATCGGACGTAAACGTTGTCTAATAGGCTTTGAATCCAGGTATATATTTATTTCCTGAATGAAAATTTTTGGATCAATTCCTAGCATTTCTTCGTAGGGCTAGGAAAATATGTCGTATAATTCTTGAAATAGGGCATTATATGTATTAATTTCGTCAATCGTACAAGAATCTCCTATATGAATGTTTTCAACAACTCCTAGTTTAACTGATATGTTAATAGGAATAGTTGTAGAAATGTTTCCCAAATTAATCTCATAATCTGAATTTATAATCATGATTGGATTATGTGGTTCCTTGATATAATTGATTGTAAAAATTGACGAAAAATTATTTTCAAATCTATCAAGTTCAGGTAAAAACAAAGATCTATGGTGTAGACCATCCCAGGGTAATTCATCCATAGTCAAAATTTCACGAATACTTTCATCAGTATAAAACACTTGTTGAAAAGGATCGAAAATAGATGTCAAGGCTAAGCTTGATAGTGAAGAAGATTCTTCAGTGACCACATTCATTGGATCAAGATTAGTTGAAGGTGTGTTAGAAAATCACTGAACCGCTGTATATGCTATCTCAAAAGTACTCAAAGGCATCTCGCCATTGAAATAATCCATTTCTAACGCTAAAGGAACTATCCAAGGATCATCAAATGGAATAGTACTTGATGAAATCATATTGATATTAGAAATGGTACGCGGTACGTTGTGTGGAGGCATAGAAATAGTTCCCATTAAAACATAATCTTTTACTAAACCTACTCCAACATCTTCATAAAGAATAGTCGATTTTCCAACATGTTGAATACTAGCTGTAGAGGTTGGGTCAGACGAATAATATGATAGTTGCTCGATTTTCACAATATTTCCTTTATGAGGAAACATAATCAACCGAAAGATGAAAGACACGACAACAGTCATAGCATAAGAACAACTTAAACCTATAAGAAGGTTGTAATCTAGAGGGGCATCAACTACTTCCACATCTAGATTAACAGTTTTACCTTCGACCTCTATAGGTAGATCCTATAAAATTCCATACGGATAGAATCCTCTTCCATCAAAGGATTTAAGGATTGTCGGAGATTGGTTGATCGTTGGAGAACTAAGGATTTTCCAACAATTTAACAACATAATGCACATGGATTCCCCCTCATCAATTACAGGACGAAAAATTTGTCTACTTTTTACTAATACCGGAATCTGAAAAGCCATTTGATGGGGAAGTCTCGGAGTAGAATTTTGTAAATTGAAGACCATAAGGTTAGAAGCCTGAGGATCTATAGCTCCAATGGCTGATAAAAGTAATTTCCTTTGTGCTGGACATGATTGCAAAACTTCTAAGGCCGACATTGCTGAAGGGGAAATCGCCAAGTCTTCAACGATGTTGTAGTTCTGAGCAGCTCTCGCATGTGGATTGAAAGCTGACTTTCGAAGTACACCTTTAGTAGGCAGTTTAATTACTAGATTAGGATTTAGTTTCTTAATATGAAGTGGATCAGAAACCGAAGGAGATGTAGCTGGTGTTGAATTAGAATTTTCTACTTCTTTACCAGTAACAGGATTTTTACTTCCATAGTCTTGTGATCATGTCGCAACCATAACCTCAGACATCATTAAAATATCCACTGATGAGTGTGAAGAGGATCCTATCATTTTTCTATCTTGATTAGGAAAAGGATCCTTCAAGACAGAGGGTGTGGGTGAACCTTTGATGAATTTAGAGACCTTAGACCAATGTGGGAACTCTTTAGTAAAGTTATCCTCGTCACAGATAAGGCAAGGATAATGAGGTTTTCATTTATCATCAGATGGTTTAGTTTTTTCAGTTTTCTCTTTGGGTGATGAAGTCTGTTTGATTTTATTCTTACCTTTCTTCTTGTTTCCAGTTTTAGATTTAGTTGTAGATGAATCTACAATGTGAATGTCGGTAGAAGAATCTCCTTTCGGTGAATCAGGTAAAGTTATTATAGGAGAAGTAGTTTTTGAGAACTTCTTCTTACTTTTATTTGTGTTAACTAAACCAACTACCCCATCTGTAGCATGAGACCCTCAAGGAGTTGCAGTTATTTGACCAGGGTGTGGTAAATCAGGAATTTTTTCGTACAAAGTACTAGACTATGTATATACGAGGTCTAAGTACTGAGCTTGAGAAATTACCCGTTCCTCAGTAAAAACTCCTCCCTTAGAAACATCTTCAGTGATCTTTGGAAGTAATGATTTGATGAACCATTTTGCCAAAATTTGATCCAGAATAAAAACTTTCACCAAACATCTTCTATGTCTCCATTCATGTATGTGATCGGATATGTACATAGACATAGATTGCTTTAATGAAGTAAATAATTTCGTGCCATTTTCTTATCTAACTGGAAACCGAAAATTTGTTAATAAAGTAGTTGCTAAAGCATTGAAATTACTGAATGAGCCACGCGGTAATTCAATGTACCATTTTGCAGCTAAGCCTATCAGTGTTCTCTCAAACAGTCGTAATTGAATATAATTATCAATCAAAGAGTTGGATGCGCACCAGAGGTGGTAAGTCATGACATGGTTCGATGGGTCCTCTCATGATTTCCCTTCAAATTTAGGGATATCACTAGGCAACTTATTTGGCATTGGCAGCCAATATGGAAGATAATAGATGGGATCATTCATTAGGCGCAAAAAATCAGGTAAATCCAAAGTTGCTATGAATGACAACCGACGGTTAGGGTCTTGAGAAAATTGATAACCTTGTGGAACTATACCAGTACCAGGAGAAGGATATCCAGGATATCCTGGAATAACCTGTACTTTTAGGATTGGAATACCTCCTAGGTAACCAAGATTAGCCGGACCATATTGGGGTTGAGCCAGTATCTGATACGTGTAACCAGGATACGGTTGATGCTGGTATACTGAATTTTGTGCTGCAGGTGCATATTGATACTACCCTTGATATGGTTGATAAACAAAATGAGGTTGGCTTGTTACAATTGTACTTGTACCAGGTGGTACTGTAGGAAGTTGAACGGTAGTTTGGATTGTAGGTCCAGGTTGTGGTGCAGAGACTACAAGGATTTGTTGTGATAATTGAGGGGCTGTAGAAATAGGGGTTGTAGATACTCTAGTAATAGGTGTGGTAGCTTGAACACAAATTGGTGCAGCAGTTTGAGTGGGATTTCTAGGTGTACTCGAACTAGGCTACTGAACTGTACCATATGTAGGTACCTGAATCGTAGGTTGAATAGGTTGGACAGGTCGTTGGATTTGACTGTAACCATCAGATGACCAGGTTAATAATATGGTACTTGCACATTAGGTTGCAAATTCTATTAAACTTGGGATGGGTCCCACACCGTATTTACTTTGTGATATGAAGGTCCCATTGAAGGTTGTGTTGCATAAGAAGGACCATAACCAAGTTGATAATTTGGAACATATGCTTGATAATTAGCTGGATAATTTCCACCTCCTTGAAAAAATTGTTGTTCTAGGTAGAACTGTGGCCCTAAAGGAGGCTGTTGTCCCTAGAAAGACGGTTGCCCTGGTGTAGGGTACTATCCTTGAAGAGACTGCGAACCTTGGGTTGGGTACTATCCTTGAGGTTGATATTAACCCTGAGGTATGTACTGTCCTTGAGGTTGATATGGTACTTGAGGTATGTATTTTCCTTTGTTGGGTATGTGTTATATTCTTTCCACGACTAAGCGGGGAGTGGTAAGCCCCCCTGTCGGGGTCCGGGGCAGTGCCCCGACGAAAATTTTTGTTCCTTAATTTCCGGCGGGTAGTCTGCGTCCATGGTTTTGTGCATGGTTTTGCACATGGTATTGGGGTACGATGGTTTTTAGCCCCTGGTATTTTTGTAGATCTGGTCAAGGGAACTATGGTTATGTTCTAATCCAAGGTTAATGGATTGGGATTTATGTATGCTTCGGCATGTATATATATGTGTTGTAACACTAAAAGGAATATAAAGAAAAATCAAGCTAGTCGTCCCAATTTGGGATCCAGGGGAAAATCTCTGTGTTTATCTGTTTTATGTTTTATGCTCTCACTATTGTTTATTTTCCGTTATAAGATTTGTGTGTAGATAATTTCTGTTCAAGGTTAAAACCTACATTTGGTATCGGAGCTGTTTCGGCTTCAAGGGGATGCCTTTGCTGCTGAGGGTTTTTAGTTTGGGCCTGAGGTAGACCTTGTTTAGTGGGAGATCTACGGGATCGATTCTTGCGGTGAAAGAAGATGGCGAGCGGCAGAATGATAGAGATCAAGAAATTTAATGGTCAGAGTTTTGAGTTGTGGAAGCTCAAGATGAAGGATCTGCTGGTGGATAAAGATCAGTGGATCGCGGTAGATCCAGGTACTAAAACAAAGGGAATGTCAGATGAAGACTGGAAGAAACTGGATCGAAAGGCTAAGAGCACAATACGGTTGTGTGTCTCAGATTCAATATTGTTGAATGTATCTGGGGAAGCTACGGCGAAGAATTTGTGGGAAAAACTTGGGACTTTGTACCAATCTAAGTCTCTGGTGAATAAGTTGTTCCTGCAGAAAAAGCTATATAACCTGAGGATGAAGGCTGGAGACTCGGTGACAGAGCATCTGAACGCCTTCAATACTGTGGTAAGTTAGCTGTCATCTGTTGATATTAAAATCTTAGATGAAGATAAGTGCATCAGTTTGTTGTGTTCTCTACTAGAATCATGGGACAGTCTGGTTATTGCAATAGGTAGCAATACAACTACCTTGAATTTTTATGACATTATCTCAGCCTTGCTGTTGGAGGAAATGAGACAGAGAAATATGGAGGGTCAGAATGGCGATGCCTTATCTGTACGAGGAAGGTCCCAGAACAGAAACAAGAATAAGGTTTCGAGTGGGAGACCCAAATCTAGAGGGATATCTAAATCTCCTAGAAAGTTTGTAAAGGTGTGCTGGAAATGCGGAAAGGAAGGGCAATACAAAAAGGACTGTAGATCTAAAGCTCTTGAGAAAGGAAATGGATCTGATGATGCTCCTTCTACAGAGGAAAAAACCACCTCAGACGAAGGTGGGGATGTGTATTTGGCTTCTTCTTCAAATACACATGTAGATCATGAGTCATGGCTGATTGGCTCAGGTGCATCCTTTCACTTCACTCCCCATAGGGAGTGGTTCTGCGAGTATGAAAAATATGACGGTGATGTCTTCCTAGGGGATGATAGGAAGGCTAGAATCGTCGGACGTGGAAAGGTCAAGCTGAAGCTGCAAGGTGGAAGGATTAGAACACTTCCTGGTGTTCTGCATATTCCTGCATTGGCCAGAAATCTGATTTCTGTAAGCAAGATGGATGATGCAGGTGTAAAAACAGTGTTCGAGAAAGATGCTTGCAAGATGGTTCGGGGAGCACTGGTATTAATGCGGGGAGTTCGGACTGGAACTCTGTACAAGCTACAAGGTAGTACTGTTATTGATGGGTGTAATAGTTCTGTGGTTCCTGAAAGTGGGACGGAAATCCTAGCTGTCTCTGGAGAAAAGACCATGCTATGGCATCAAAGGCTTGGACATATTGGAGAGAAGGGCCTTCGGATACTGCATAGAGATAGTATGGTAGAAGGTATGTCTAATTGTTCTCTGGATTTCGATTTCTGTGAACATTGTGTATATGGGAAGCAGAATCGGGTGAGTTTTCCTTCTGGTGCTAAGAGGGCAAACAAGATATTAGAAATTGTGCACGGTGATGTGTTTGGGCCTGTGTCAGTTCCATCACTGGGAAAGTCTGTGTACTATGTTTCATTCATAGATGACTTCTCAAGGAATACATGGATATATTTCTTGAGGAAGAAATCTGAAGTCTTTGGCAAATTTAAAGAATTTAAGGCTCTGGTGGAAAACCAGACAGAGAAGAAGATAAAGGCATTGAGGACAGATAATGGTGGGGAGTTCTGCAAGAAGGAATTTGAAGAGTTCTGTAAGAAGTGTGGTATAGCACGGCAGAAGACTACTCCCTACACACCTCAGCAAAATGGAGTTGCAGAAAGAATGAATAGAACACTGATGGAAAAGGCAAGAAGCATGCTCAGTGGTACCGGGTTAGGACAAGAATTCTGGGCAGAGGCAGTGGAGACTGCATGTTACTTAGTTAACAGATCACCTTCATCGGCGTTGGAGGATAAGACTCCACATGAGGTATGGACTGGTAAGAAACCCTCTCTTTCACATCTAAGGGTATTTGGATGTGATGCATATGTGCATGTTCCAAAGGAGAAAAGGACCAAGTTGGATAATAAATCTGAAAGGTGCATCTTTATTGGGTATAAGGATGGTTTAAAGGGTTACAAGCTTTGGAACCCAGAAACAAGGAAGGTTGTGTACAACCGAGATGTGGTGTTTAGAGAAGTGAAAGATGTTGTTAAACATGAAGTCCTACCAAAGTAACCTGAGAAGATAGAGTTTGAGCTAAAGGAGGATGAATTAGACTCTACGACAGAAGAAGACTCAGAAGATTAAGAGCCACAAACTCCAGCTTTGAGAAGATCAGTTTGGGAAAGAAGGCAACCAGAAAGGTATAGTCCATTTGCTTTCTGTTCAGGTTTTTCCTTAACTATAACTGATGATGAACCCAGAATTGTCAGGGAGGCAGTAGATTCAAAGGATGGAAAACTCTGGAAGGAAGCCATGGTTTATGAAATGGCATCCTTGCACAAAAACGATGCATGGGATCTGGTGGAGTTGCCGGTTGGAAGGAAGCCCATTGGGAGAAAATGGGTGTTTAAGAAGAATATGAATGTAGAAGGCAAGGTGGAAAAATACAAAGCTCGGTTGGTAGCGAAAGGTTATTCCCAGGTGCCGGGAATTGGTTTTGGTGATAATTTTTCTCCTGTTGCCAAAGTTACTTCTATTAGATTACTTTTATCTGTTGTTGTTGCATTTGATTTTGAGATAGAACAAATGGATGTGAAGAAAACATTTCTTCATGGGGATCTAGAAGAGGAGATATACATGAAGCAACCTGAAGGCTTTATGGTGAAGGGTAAGAAAGAACTGGTATGTAGGTTGAAGAAGTCTCTATATGGGTTAAAACAGTCACCAAGGATTTGGTATCAGAAATTTGATACCTATATACGGGGACTTGGCTTCACCAGAAGCAAGGAGGATCACTGTGTTTATTTTAAATTAATTGGTGACCGTGTTATTTATTTGGTCTTGTATGTGGATGATATGTTGTTGATCGGAAATGACAAAGAAATTATCCAAGATTTGAAGACCCAACTGTTCTCCAAATTCGACATGAAGGATCTTGGTGCTGCAAACTATATTTTGGGCATGGAAATTAAGAGAGATCGGGCAAAGAGGAAGCTCTGGTTAAACCAGAGGAAGTATGTCGAGACTATATTGCGGAGGTTCAATATGCAGGATAGTAAACCGGTGAATGTTCCTATTCCTGTAGGTGTAAAGCTGTCTGCTGAACAGTGTCCCAAGACACAAGAAGAAGAGGAGTATATGTCCCGTGTTCCATATGAAAGTGCAGTGGGTAGCCTGATGTATGCAATGGTCTGTACTAGACCAGACATTGCACATGCAGTGGGAGTATTGAGCAGGTTTATGTCAAACCCGGGGAAGGAGCATTGGACAACAGTGAAGCGGGTTTTCAGATATTTACGTGGCACTAGTGATTATGGCTTGTGCTACCAGGGAAGACCAGGATTGGAAAGAATGTTGGACATTCGTGGTTTTGTTGATGCAGACTGGGCTGGAGATCTGGACCAAAGAAGATCTACAAGTGGGTGTGTGTTTAGCCTATTTGGAGGTGCAGTCAGTTGGATGAGTAAAAGACAGTCTGTAGTGGCGCTTTCAACTACAGAGGCAGAATACATAGCAGCCACTCATGCAAGCAAGGAAGCAGTCTGGTTGCAAAGATTGTGTTCAAGTATGGGGTTGGTACAGCAAGCTATAAGGATAGGCTGTGATAGCCAAAGTGGTGTAAGCTAAGAATCACCTTATCATTAAAAAAAAGCATTGATGTTGATATCCACTTTGTTGGGAATATGGTTGAGGCTAAAGGTGTTGTTGGTAAAGGTGGACACTTTATATGAAGATATTTACGATTAATGCCAGTATGAAGCACTAGAAGTTCTCTTGGTGTAGAGAAACTGACGGTGTTGAAGAATTGGGCCAATCACTAAAATGTCTTGTGACCCCCACATGGAAATAATACAACAAAGTGAGGTATTGAGTATGTATTTATATTCTTTCCGACTAAGCACACGGGGGGTAAGGAGGGGGAAAATGGCACCCCCACTGTCCCGTCAGGAGCCGCGGCGCCCGACGAAAATTTTGGTTCCTTAATTTCTGCTGGGTAGTCTGCGTCCATGGTTTGTGCATGGTTTTGCACATGGTTTTGGGGTTCGATGGTTTTCGGCCCCTGGTATTTTTGTAGATCCGGTCAAGGGAACTACGGTTATGTTCTAATCCAGGGTTAATGGATTGGGGTTTATGTATGCTTCGGCATGTATATATATGTGTTGTAACACTAAAAGGAATATAATGAAAAATCAAGCTGGCCGTCCCAATTTGGGATCTAGGGGAAAATCTCTGTGTTTATCTGTTTTATGTTTTATGCTCTTGCTATTGTTTATTTTCTGTTATAAGATTCGTGTGTAGATAATTTCTGTTCAGGGTTAAAACCTACATCCTTGAGGTTTCCCTTCAGGCGGTAAATTACCACTTTGAGGTTCCCCTCAGACAGTAAATTACTATCTTGAGGGTCAGGGTTAGGAATGTTTCCAGACATCATGTAAATGTGTTCCACACTAAAAATTTTAGTGTGTGATTCATTTGGACCAAATGATGGTATATTCTTGTTGGGAGAAGGAGCTACTCTTGAGAAAGTACCAGAAAGTGACTGGTATCCTACCGGAACAGATGGACTACCATAAAAATATGATTCCGGTGATGTAGAAAACTGGATGACTCACCAGACATGTTTAATGGAGGTCTATAACCTCTTGGTATGGCATAAGAAGGAACTCAGGGTGGTGAATAATTTAGAACAATATTGTGTAGAAATTCTACCAACTGAGAATACCAAGGATATTGTTTGAAAGGGCTATAGTAAATCAATTCACTTGGCCTAAGATCTAAAGAGTCCTGATTTGGAGGAAGAATAACTTCTTCTTCAGTGCTAGTAACTTCTTTAATAATAATGAGACCAAAAGGAAGATTTTCAGTGATATGATACTTCACTCTAGGTGAATCAAGATGGTTAGGGGTTAGAGTAATGAAATCAGAAGTAGTCCTAGATATAGCAGTTTTAGTTTCTAGTTCAGAAATTTCAGGATCAGTAATTGATAATTCACTAGTTGTAGAAACAAGTTCAGCTAGTTCAGAAATTGAAACTCTTCTTGGAGTAATCTCTACTATTTGAGGTTGATCTACTTCATATTCAGGATGAACAGTTATTGATTTCTCTTCGTGTTCAGTTGATCTAGTCCCTGATGTTTGTCTTTTCTCAGATTTAAGTTTTTTAACTCACTTGTTGTGTACTTAGGGGGTTTCCCCTACATTCTATGTGATTTTCTAGGTAATTCAACCATAATTAAAAGTTTTAACACAAAAAATCAAAGAAAAATTTCAATAAAATGTCCTAAAGTATCTAAGGAAACAATGCAACTAATCACACACCTACAAAATCTAAGAGAGCAATCCACACACAAACAGTATATTTCCGCACTAAAAACACTAGTTGGTGATGAAATCCAACGTCGTAGAATTTTAATGCAGAAATGGTGGTTGGAACAGTTATCCCGACAAACTGCTTAATGAAATAGTCCAGTGCAAGTTTCTCCACTTAAACCATCTCGAAGTGAAGATAACCCTCCAGAAATTCCAAGTGAGTCTAGTCGACGTCTGCTCCAGGTACAATGGGACCTTCCCTCCACCGTCACCTTGGGAAAGAATCCTAAAGTTTATAGCCACTAAGGTCACCAATGGGAACAAATATACCTAGGGGAACAATCTACGATCTGATATACATGCAAGGGAAAAGTAACTAGCTCAATCCCCTTGAAAGCTCCTTGATATAATCCAAGGTTTACTGACAAGTGACCCCAGGATTCTCGACAATGGTCTATCCAAGGTTTACCGTTTTTAATACGTGAAAATATTCTATCTTTCCCAATGAGATACGTATGATTACCTCACTAGTTTAGACATGATCTAGTGCTTGACTCTTTTAAGAAGAGATTCCCAGAGCATACATTCTACAATTGGATTTTCCTACCGCAAGATTGCTACTTGTTTGTTTTAACTATCTTGGAATGTTAATTACTACCTATTCCAAGACACTAGCCTAAGCTATGTTGGTGGAAAAGATCCCTAAAAATGTAAAAATATCTAGATTGATTTTAATTAAAGCGTTGTTTTTAATTTGGCTGTTTCTTAAGACAGAATATTTGGAAGTGAAAATTCAATAATTTTTTATGACATGACTCAAAATGCAACTCTTTTCTTTTTAATGAAACCTATTTAAAGGAAATATTTGAGAGATTTAAATAACTTTCAAAGCACCAATTCTTTCTCTTATAAAAAAAAATATTTGAAAAGAAGGCTATTTCTTTGAGAATTAAATTTCATATGATGATTAATTACTCATTCAAAATAAAATCCTTCATCAATCAGATCAGAAACTACAAATCTTTTAACAAACTTTTTCCAAAAAGAAAACCTTATTGAAAACTCCTAAAAACATAAAATTCAAAAGCAAAAAAAAACATTAATGTTTGAACTCTATCTAGAATTTTTTTTGGATGTTTTGCTTAGTTTGTGATTGAACTAAGAAGAATTTCTGCTTATCTTAGAAAAAATCAAAACATTCAACAATGGTTTAAAGTGAAATTCAGGCCTTAGTAAGCTTAAGACTCTTCTAAATTTCCAAATGAAAATAAAACTCAATTTTCATAAAAGCAAGAGTTGCAACAAGTTCAATGGCTCAACAAGAAAACAACAACATATGAGTAAGCTAGGTATATGATGGTTTCTAATAAAGATCAAGAATAAAGTAGGGCAAAAACTTAATTGTAAAATGCAAATCAGATGAAAAACCACTCAGACACAAGAATTGCTGAAATAAATTCACACATAATACCTTGACAGTCAAGACAAGTTGGGGAAAACACAAAGAATTTGGTAATCTTGCTCCTGAAAAGAGAATTCTTAATTTTTCAAAAATTTTCCACAAGTCCACAAGTTCCAATAGAGAACAGTGGGGTACCGCACTATTCTAAACTAAAAACTATGGAGGCTACCACAATGTCTTTAAACAAAAACTAGGGAGACCAAGGAAAACAAAGAAAAAAATAAAAATTCAGATTTACTTTTCAGGGATTCTGGTAAGTTATCTACCCAACCCAATTTTAGAATAATCAAAATAAAAAAATTAAAATAAATAGTGAAAAGAGAAACTAAGTTCTATTCACCAACAGAGTCGCTATTTTGTTATGCGGATAAATCCTTCTTGCGGACAAGAACGATCTCCCTAGTATCCTAAGGATATCTAGAAACAAACAACCAGATGCAAACCATTTTCTCTAGATCATTTGTGATTCAGAATTATTAATAACATAGTACGAGGACATGCCCCTACCTGAAGTCCAACGCTTGCCAAAATCTTCTATCCAGTCGCTCCAGAAGAGGTCACTTCAGCGTATGAAACCTACAATCAAAGACAGATAAAACGATTAAAAGCACCCGCAAGATATAATCATTTAGAAAACACTAATCTATCTCAGTGATCAAGGAATCTAAGAATTGAATTACTCAAATAGATAAATGAACAATTCAATGAGAAAATGGAATCCATTTGTATTAACTTGTATAATAAGAAGTAACCTTACAACCTTTCGCCTTGATGTCATACAAGTTCTTCTGGGGTCCTGAACAATCGTCCTCTCTCAGATTTACAAGCCTTCTTCTCTCTAAACTAGCACGAAGTTATGGAATCGAGTGTGTGATAATTCTCATATAAAAAATGGCTTGTATATAGAGTATTCTCTCTTAAGAAATTCTTCAGAAATTACCACATATGTGTCTCTACCCTTGAGACTGAAACATGAGCTCAATTTATAAGGAAATGGAGGTAGTTTCAGTTCTATGAAGAGGGGGATGGATTCCTCTCATGAAGGGAATTGAGCTCCATAGACCAAGGGATAAGCTCCATGAGTGAAGGGATAGAGCTCATGAGTATAGGATAAAGCTCGAACTGAACGCACTTCTATAAGCTTCCAGTTGGGAGAATACTTATCTAGCTGGGATTTTAGAACTTAATTTTTCCTTTATTTGAATGTTTATGGGGGTCCGCAAGTTTTATAATAAAAACGTGCGGGATGTTTTGCAGGCTATAGAGAAAATATCTGCGGATCCACAGGAAAGGGTTAGGAAAAGTGTGGAGTTAGACTTTTTAGGGTTTTAATGAGCTTTTGTCCAATTTCAAGACTTGGTTTAGGAACATTAGGGTTTTTGACTTCTACGGGAGCATAATATAGGTAGTGAAGAACCTATATAGACAGTAAAATGTCATGGTGACAAAATGATGTGTAACATTGGCATCATAAGCTAATAATGTTGGGGTGACATCACGATGGCGTTCCCCACATCGATCGTTTTTCTTGGATCTCCTTTAGCCTGATATCACACCGTCCATATGGCCTCCTCCGAGAGTTCCATGTGTCAATTAATTATAGGTCATTTGGCCAAACCAGGAATCCAATTCCAAGTTACATGTGTCCTACCACCATATCGCAACATCATCCTCCTTCCACATCATGTGCCATGTTTCCATGGATCCCACCAAGGGTTCAAACCCTTGCCAAGTTTCCCACATTTTGATATGAGGTTCCACCTCATCTATCTGACGACTATATATTCATGGGAAGATCAATGATCTAAAACAAATGTGGGTTCCCCCTCCACCATGTCATTGGGGGGGGGGGTGGGGGGGTGTGTCCATGTTCCTAGTTCCTAAGCATGGTTCCACGCATTTGCTCTAATATTCCTCGTGCATCATGCAAATATGGCGATGAAAGTTAAATGTGCCCTCCCCCCCTTTCCCCCACTAACATCAAAAGGGTGTCTGCATTTCATATTGTTCGTTCGATTAACAATTTTTTTTTGTGATTGATCTATGCTAGTGCCCAAGGTTCCTTCCTTGGGACCTATCACCTAGCCATATGACCCCTCCTTTTCTTGTGGAGAATTTGAATTTTTAGCCCCATGTGACCACACACACACACACACAAACACACACACACACATATAAAGGCCTTCGCCCTCATGGTGACACCACCCATCTAGGGTTCCACCTCGATGTGATTCCAAATTTCTAGAGTCAAGGGCCCCACATTGAGAGAGTGAGAGATTCAGGGCCATTCTTCTTAGGAAAAACATAAATGCGACTCACACTAGAGCCCTGATACCGACTTTATCGACTGGGCTGACCTCTCAACCTGGAGATCTGCTCAACTATACCATAAGGAATGACTTGACTCTTGCCCCAACTACCATCCTCTAATTTTTCTATGGTCTTGAACACCAACCTCCAACCTGTCCCGGGCTCGACCTAGAGTTCACCCATTGGTACTTGACCTTTAGGCTATCTCAACTATCTGGTTTTCCCTCTTTTAACAGATCCACCAATCCCCCGACCTGATGGGTCCCACTGTACATTTTGGCCCACTTGTAAGATTTTTTTCAAACTTAGAAAATTTACAAACTCTTTCAACTTTCACCCATGCATGAACCCTGCACTATTTTTCTTCCTGCTAAGGTTTGAAGGTTGCAAATTCATAAACTATTCCTCACCCCCATGGCTATGGAAGCCATGGTATGATGTTCTCGCGCCATCAACAAAATTTGTTGAAGTGCATAAGTAATTTACATGTATATTTTGATGGGATGGCATTAGATCTTGTACCATTAATGCACCAAGAAAATAAAAAGGTGTGCATCTGAATGCACTTCACAGAGCCATAAGGAACTTAACTAGTTTCCCAATCACATATTCTTAGATGAAATCCTTTTAATTTATAATAGCTCACATACCCAAGTCACTTATGGAAATAACAGCAGTACATGCTAACATCCAAATTCACTCAATTTCATAAACAAGCGCAAAGATTCATTTTACAACAAGGATTCTACCTATCCTTCATACTCAAGTAAATAATTTTAGGCCCACAATGACATATAGTCTGTGAGGTCCCTATAATTTGTCAGGCTGGCAAGACCAAATAGACAAGGTTAAAATCAAACCGACTTTGGAGTCCTAGGACCTAGCCTTCCTAGACTCAGAGAGGGCTTTCTCTATATTTGTATAAAATATATAACGTGTTTGATTTAGGATGTTGATTTTAGGCTAGTTAAAATGATAGGGTTGTTTGTTTTGTTGTTTTTGGTTGGGTTACTTGTTAAGAAGATCAGATAGAGTAAGAGAAGTTTAAACCATTGGGATATGGGGTCTGTGAAAGGATTCAAGAGCACAACAATAAATCAAGGGTGTTTCATAGGGAAAGTTAACGAAGCAAAATGGATCTTAATAGCTTATGTGAGTGTGAAATGAACATTAAATTGTGAATTTAGTAGGTTTAAAGGGAAATTAAGAATCCGTTAATATATAATTGAACAAGAAGATCCTTTTAAGATCACTATGCTTAAGAAAGAACCAAAGGACAGGGCACACCATAAACTTCTTTGGCATATCTTTATTAAGTAAACTCTGAGACAATAATCCAACAAACCCTAGAGAGCAGGGAATTCCTAAATTCTCTAGCCATTTACCTTCAGACAAAGAAAACATTTAAAATAACAAACAAGTGATGATTAAAGAGCAGGGAACTCCTAAATTCCTCAATCAGACTTAAAAAGACCTTCAAAGTGACTATTCAAGATGGACTAAAGGATAGGGAAAACCATAAACTTATTTAGCCAAACCCTAATCAGTAAAATTCAAAGAAAAGGCCTTAAAAAAAATGTTTTAAGCTACACCAAAGGATATGGCATACCATAAAATTCTTTGCCTTGAATCCATTAAATCATTTTCAAGACAACAAGCTAAGTGGAACGAAAGAGAAACTGACAATTCTCTGATCAGACCCAGCAGAGGAAAACATCTAAACAACAGAAAGTAGACAGAATTAAGGTGCCTCTCAATAGCATATCTTAATCTAGATTTTCTACTCTGTCATAAGGGAAAGATGAAAAATATTGAAAACATAAGAAGAAAAGTGTAAAATCAGGACAACATCACCATTTAAACAAGTTCATGAATCCTATGAATATGCTTGCTCCATTAATGTTCAGTCCAAAACAGTCACAAAACTCCAAACCCAACTTCTTCACAACTCAAAATCTATATCATATTGAGCTCAACAATAAACAAACAACAATTATGAAACATACATGTAGTATTTATCTACAAAATGAGGAGGTGAAACCCTACCTATGGTTTTTTATAAGTCATTTATTACATAGTAAATGTATTTTGACCTTTGAGACCATGCAAGGCCCAAGGAAAAAATATATAAACTCATTTAGGGAAAAAATAACTTCTAACATAACTATTTGAGCTAATTTAGGAAAATTGTTTACTTTAAGGCTTCAAAATATCTTCTGAAATAACTCCTGGTAAGGGCGCAACTCCAAGGTATAGGGGCGCAATGCCAAGACTGGGAAAATGACTTGTTTTGTAGCTAACTTTTGGAGGCCTTCCTGGTGTCCAAATGAGCTCCATGATAGCTCATTAGAAATCCTGTCATGTATAGTTTCTAGATCGGCCTTTAGTGTGAAAAATGGTTCCCATTTCCCTTGTCAAAAATCACTTCTCCCAATATTGATAAACGCATAGCGCCAGTGCTGAAAAGAGGGCAGAAAGGTGATTTTTTTGGTAGTTTTTGGCCTTTTTGAGGGACTAGTTTTGCTCCAAATGGCCTGAAATTTTCTGAGGATAATTTCCTTGGCATGAGGAAAATTAATATGTTGAATTTTTCCCATTTGAGTGCCCCAAAAAAGAGCGCAACTCCTGTGGCACTGTGTGTTTGGCCCAATTTTCTGCAAGCCAAACTGTCAAAATTTCAAAATTTGCAAAAAGATGCCAAAAATGGAATTTGCTTTGCTAATCATGGTTGGGAGGCTTGGAGGGACACATCAGAAAGGATATTGAGTTTCTCCTTCTCTTTTGGTTCATTTAAACCCTGAATCTTCACATGGGCTTGTTTGAGCTTGGCCCTTGCAATCCTGCTTCTCATGGCATAATGCTTTTCCATCTTCCTTTGCATGTCAGTGTCTCTCTTGGCCTTCTCTAGCTAACCCTCTAGGTGCAAGTTTTCTCTCTCTAGCCATGACTCGCTATCTCCATCAATTTATATGGCAAGCAGTTCACTTGGAGTGAGCTGCTCTGGCAACTCTGCGTCTTTCTCTCTTTCTCGGGCTAAAGCCTTCTTCAGCCCAATTGTCCTTGGTCCCTTCCTAGGAAGCTATTCTTCCTCATCCTCATTGTCATAAAAAATGCCCAAGGTATCATCTAGCAAAGCCTTGGCCTTTCTGGCCTCTTTCTGAGCTTTGATTTCCGTAACCTCACTGATGGTCTTATTTGCCTCTAATTGCTGATTCTATAGCTCACAAAAGTTAATTACATTCTTTGCCCTAACAAGATTAGCTTGAATCTCATTGTTGGGTGCAAGAATTACACTTAAGCAAACTTCTCAACACTTAATTTTTCAACCTGGGGGATCTGTAAACTTAGATACAAAGCACAGACAATGCTAGAGATGGTATGAATCTTCCTAATATAAATCTCTACTTTATTTAAAGGAAAGATTGCAGAATCAAATTAAAAAGAGAAAAATACAACTTGAACCATCAAAATAATCTAAGACTGGAAGAAGGAAGAATGCATTTGCAAGAGGGAATTAAAGATAAAAGGAAATCACTCTAGCTAATTATTGTTTAACTACTGAGTGTGTGTTTTTCTTTAGCAGAGACACTAGCAGTCTCATCAGATGGGCCCTTAAACCTGCTCCTTTAGAGATTTCCTTCCCTCCCTAATCTGTCCTGCACTTTCGTAGTCTGCTTACACTAGTGTAGGAACATAGATTTATGCAAAAGGTATAAATGGTGTCTTTACTAACGGATTTTTACTTCATGCAAGGGCTTGAACTTTTCCAGGTTCAAAGCACTCAGATCCCGTGGCAAGAAACTAGTTCTTGCACCGGATCAGAGCTTCCTGCACTTAGCATTTAATTCTTA
Source organism: Pinus albicaulis (assembly GCA_034641835.2). Lineage (NCBI taxonomy): Eukaryota > Viridiplantae > Streptophyta > Pinopsida > Pinales > Pinaceae > Pinus > Pinus albicaulis. The sequence goes on along the minus strand of CM076584.1, from coordinate 318,305,585 downwards.
AAATGAGTGCTTAATTGTTGCAAGTGCTATTATACTGTTAAATAAAATTGCACACATAAAAAGTGAATGTTTCTGATCTTAATAGAGTGCAGGAATAAAGAAACAATAAATATACATTTATCCTGTCATAAGCATTTAATGAAAGAAAGAAGATTGCGGGAAGTAGACTAAGAAGGCTTGCTGCATCACATCAACGTGCACTGGTGTAGGTTCATTTCTCCTACTTGGACTAGGAAGGGAAAACCAATCAAACAGAATTGCAGAAAATGAGATATCACACCAACGTGCACTAGTGCAGGGTTATTTCTCCTGCTTGGACCAGGTGGAGGAAAACCAATCTGAAATCAAGTGTAGGAAAGGAGATTGCAAGAAAAGGAAATTTATCTACTTCACACAACGGATCTACTTTCCTTCAGACAGGAATGCATGTGCTTAAAATTAAATCACACTTGAAAATGTAAACACAAATTACAGGAAAACAGGAAATGGGGTAAATGTGTTGGGTTGGATGGGCCCTAGCCAATCAGCGTGTTTCCATTTTAAATAAAAACGTTGCTTAGTACTTTAATCAATTCATCAGCTCAAATACAGAAATGCAATTTGTGAAACATTAGATGGAGCTCCCTTTTATTAATTCACTGAGGCAAGTACATACATTAATACATCGTCGAGCCCAGATTCGAGCGATAACAAAATACAACAACCTATTACCGCCTCTCTGGCTGTGTCTCTGTTCTCTTCTTCTAAAAAAACCCCCCTTAGTCCTATTTACATTCTACATTATATAGATCTTTAGACAAAGGATAAAATAGATCATTCAACTGATTGCATAACCAAACGTAGAATTTAGCTTTTCGACCTTCAAAATTAGACAGTTAGCAAAACTGGTCGTAGCCAATCTCCAGCTTTCGTCCTTCGCAGATTTAGTCTCAGATGCCTTTGGGTCGATCTTGCTGTCATGGATGAAGCCGCTCAAAATGAGGCGGTGATCAAAGAGGTTCGGATCTGCTGCAAGGATTTGCAGTGTTGGCAACAGTGCAAGATCTGATCCCGCACTAGGATCACCGGTCACTGTAAGTACTCTAACTACCAAATAAACGTTGGAGATATTGATAAGTTACAAAGAGTGATTAAAAGTAAGAAATAATGTAATAAATAATTAATTAATGCTAATTTTAATTAAAAATATGAAAAATAAAGTTTATACGAAATATGTCACCGTGCTTGGACTGGTGCAAGATGAGGGTGCATAAAAGAGGTAAAACAATGATAAATGGTTATGATTTAGGAAGGGGAAAATGGAAAAAAGAGAGAAAATTAGGGGGCTAACATCCTCCCATCCTAAGATATTATGTGTCCTCACACAACTCTTTACCTTTGTAAAAAAACCTTCAAAACTTTGAGCATTCTAGCTCAATCCTGTTTTGACATACTGACATCAACCTGCAATGTTTCAAACTTCTCCTTTATGATGTTATTTAGTTTCTTTGTCACCTTTTTAAGTCGCTTGAAACAACGCACAGCTCAGTACTTCCAAACTCTAACTTCTCCTTTCTTTTTCTGGATCTCCACAGTTAATTCTTCTTTACTTTGTTCTTTATCCTCTTGCGCTTTAGCTATGAGCTGTTCTAAGTTCTGCACTTGAAGCTCTAGTTCAACTATCCGAGCAGCAGGAGTTACCAAATATTCTTCTTCTTCTGTCTTGACAGGGGTTGTTTCTTCATCAGGGACCTTAGTATCCCTCATGGTTTCAACAAACACTTCTTCCTCTTCTTCTTCTTCTTCTTCTTCTTGCACTGGTGCAGATGGGGATTCAATGACCTGTGGGGACTGTGGTTCTTTTCCTGCACTAGATTATTCATTCTTTTTCTTGGGGATTTTAATGAAATCAGCCAACAGAGTGTCATCTTCGACCTCTACAAATTTTTCTACATCTGCAAGGACTGACAGGTTGTCTTCTTCGGGGGTCTGTTCCTGTACTGGTGGCATAGAAGGAGTCTCTTCAATAGGTGCACTAGTTGTCTTCTTATTTGGAGAAGGGGCCCTTTCTTCTATTTATTTTTTAGGTCATTACTGGTGAAAGAAGGACTCCCCTTTACATTCTTACTCGGACCCTTGCTTGTGCTGGTAGGGTCCTTTGTCTCCTTTCCAGCAACTGTCTTTTTATGTAGCTGTTTTAACAATGCCTCCCAGGTCATGCCTTTAACTTCTAATTGTTTCTGGACCAAAATATTTATGAGGCCGTGGTAATATAACTTCTTGTTGGCCCGGTCTGCCCGTCTGTCTTGCACACCCTTGGCTATTTTTTCCAAGCTCTTAAGCAAAAAATGGGCGAAATTAATCCTCCACCGGGCGTGCCGGTCGACTTTGAAATGCTATAACATCCTAAAATGGTACACAAAAGTGAGGGAGTACCTTCCCTCACAGGTTAAGAATTTTTGTAGGATGAAAAGGAGGTCCTGCCACTATCCCAGCAGGGCACTGCGCATAATTCCTTTCTTCCAATCTACCTTCATCTTCTTGTTGACTACGAAATGCTACCATCGCTTCCTTTCTAGTTTTTTATTTTTAAACCACTGCTCACCAGTATTTTCCAAGCATGTTGCTGCTGCTATAAACTCTTCCGTAACATAAAATTTTAGAGGCCCAACTTTTACTCGGCCATTTTTGAAAATTTTGGAAAACTGTAGGGCCATTTCACTATTGTGCCCATCAAAATTTTTCAAGAATTGAAGAAATATTGAGTCTCGCAATAGTGCAAGACTATTGTGATACTCAACAGTCTGTTCTACCCTAATGAGAGATGAATGTTCACTTCGAATAGGCGGCACACTGCTTAACGGTTATGAACCATCAAGAATTTACATGCAACACCAGGAAAATTCATTCTTATAGATAGGGATCCAACCATCCACCATCCCTTCCATCCTATCACCCATTCATTCCACTGAAATAATCATGGATGCACGACATCTTTGAGATTGTGTCGGACTGGTACTTGCGGCGGTGTTTTAACGTCTAGGTGAGGTAATCATTACGAGTGAAGGACATCTAGGATTATGGCGGAAATGTGTAATTATATCCAAGCAACGTTTAAACACTTCTGCACTCCTTCATAATTCAAAAAAATAACTTTAGCATTTATTAAAAAATGATCATGATTCTTAACTTAAAAACACCTTGTACTTTAAATAATTTTCTCCTAGTTAATATGATAGCACAATTACTCACCAACTAAGTGAAAGGAATTCCTATAAAATTTCACGATGACCACTTTCCTATGACATATGATATGAAAAGAACAAATTGTACTATGTTTTTGAGAGGGTGCATGCTTGCACCGGTTTGCTTGCACCACTTAAACTATGCTATTCTGCCGGTACCATTCTGCTTGCACTTATTATATAGGACGACATGCTTGCGCTGGTGCAAGCATAATATTTGAAAAAAGAACAAGGAATTTAAGTAAAATATAGGTTGGACTTCCAACATGGCTTCCTCAAGTTATACTGGAAATTTACTTCGCCCTTTCTTGATGCTTCAGAGCATATCCTTTTTCTCTTTGTGGGTGAGATCCTGCAATGAGTTCATGAGGGAACAAAGAAGTGGGAAAAGGGAAATTTCAGAATGGGAAGGAATTATGTTACAGGGATTCCAGGAATAGTACCACAAGAGGGGATAAACATAAGTGGGATAGGGAAAAAAATTCAAGGGTAAAGTGGGGTTTTTACAAAATAGACAGGGTAAATTCAGAAGAATATGGGAAGGTTAATCATTCTGGGATTGAAGAAGAAAAATGAGGGAATATTATTAAAGTGGAATATGATGAAAGGCAAAAAAAATTCTGGAAGGTCTGCCTACACTGGTGCAAGAAAAATAACTGCAGCGAGAATTAAGCGTTACTTGAATAAAAATATCCATGTTAATTACCCCAATTGTATAAAGGCTGGTTCTGTTGAACCTGCTTTTACTTGGTGGTCGCTAGGATATCTAAAGATCAAGCAACATTCTCTTTTTATTAGAAAAATTTGATCTTCCTGCCAGCAAGATGGTTTTCAGGTTGATCCTTCTGTAATCATGTCAGCGAACTGATTTTCATAATTACAGGAAAATATTTTTTCTTTACTTTTTATTAAAAAAAAAAAAATTTATTTAATTTTTTTTTAAGAAGAAGAAGAATTCATGTTTTCAAAAGGTTGGTATTACCATTCACCACTACTGTCCCGAATTGCTGTTGGACTTGCTGTGTAAAATATTTCATGGCAAGTGGCTGAAAATACTTCTTTAATCTATGTCCATTTACCAAGAATACTGAATTTTTTCCATCAATAGTTTTAACTTCTACTGCTCCATTCTCGAATACTCGGATCACTTTACAAGGTCCCATCCAACGTGTATGGAATTTCCCTTTAGAAATTTTAAATCTAGAATCATAAAGGAGCACCCAATGACTTGGTTGGAATTGCTTTTTCTAAATAGACTTGTCATGCCACCTTTTGCATTGCTGCTGAATTAGTATGTTTTGCTGAACAACATCCCTACAAAATTCATCTAACTCATTTAATTGGAGAAGATGCTGTTGTTGTGCCTCAGAGAGATCTAGTCCTAACTGAAATGCAGTTCTGAAAGTTTTGATATGGAATTCAATTGGTAACAGAACCTGTTTACCATATACCAGCTCATATGGTGTATGTCCTGTGCTATTCCTCCAAGTGGTTCTGTATGCCCACAAAGCTTCTGGTAATCTTTCAGCCCAGTCTTTGCGATGCATATTTACTATCTTTGTAAGAATGGACTTGATCACTTTATTTTTGTATTCCACCTGGCCATTTGCTTGCAGGTGATATGGCATGGATTTCCTGTGCGGGATCTTGTATTGCTCCATCACACCCTATACCAGATTAGAAATAAACTGCGGACCATTGTCAGAAACAATTTCTCTAGGCACACTAAATCTAGTAAAGATTTCAGTAAAAATAAAATCAATAACAACTTTTTCAGTAGCAAAGGAAACAACTTTAGCTTCTACCCATTTTGTAAAAAAATCTATACAAATCAAAATATGCTTTTTACTTAATGACGTTGGATTTATTGGCCCTATAAAATCAATAGTCCATTTTTCAAACGGCTTAATTAGAACTTCGGGGCATAAAGGCATTTCATTGGTTTGATTAGGCTGGTCCACTCGTTGACAACTATCACATTGCCTGACATACTGTTTGGCATCCTTAAACAAGGAAGGCCAAAAGTAACCAACACACAATACTTTATATGCAGTCCACTTATCAGCGAAGTGGCCTCCACAAGGTTCATCATGAGAAGATTTAAATATGTCAAACACTTCCTCCTCTCTTACACATCTACAGATAATTAGATCTAGACCAGTGTAAAAGAGATCTCCTTGAATCCAGGAGTATGCAACACTTTTCTAAATAATATTTCGCTTTTCACGAGTGGAAAAGTGGGGTGGTGTTTTCCCAGTAACCAAGTAATTAGCAATGTCAGCAAACCGCGGAGAATCTGTTGACATAGCAAAAATATGTTCATCCAGAAAATCATCGTTAACAGGAGTTGCTTCACCAGGATTATCTAATCTAGAAAGAAATTCTACTACAACATTAGATTTTCCTGGTCTATCAATAATAGTAACATTAAATTCCTGCAACAATAGCAACCACCTAGTCATTGGTTTGTTTATCAAATATTTAATTGCGGAATGATCAGTATGTACAAATACTTCATATCCTGTAATATAGTGCCTGAACTTATTAATTGCAAAAATTACAGCTAAAAACTCTTTCTCTATAACTGTATAATTTAATTCAGCGGAAGACAAATTATTACTAATACAATAAATAGCATAGGATTTCTTATTTTCCTCTTGTCCTAAAGCTGCACCAATAGCCAAATCTGAAGCATCAGAGGAAATGTGAAAAGGCAGGGACCAGTTAGGACCTCTCAAAACTGGTGCTTATACTAAATTTTCCTTAAATGTTTCAAAAGACTGTAGGAAAGTTGTGGACCAAGAAAATTCACTATCCTTAGCTAGAATTTGAAAAAGAGGGGCAGCTATCTTAGAAAAAATTTCAATGAATCTTCTATAGTAACCAGCATGTCCTAAAAAACCTCTTACTTCCCTTTGAGTTTTGGGTGAAAGAAGATGCAGAATGATTTCAATCTTTGTTGGATCAACCTTGATACCTTTACCAGAAATCAAATGGCCAAGTACCACTCTCACTTTGCACATTAATCTACATTTATTGTCACTCAAGCCGAGATGGGCTTCCTGAAAACGGAGAAGTACTTTCTCCAGATTTTTGAGAGCTTCCTGAAAAGAATCACCAAACACAGAAAAGTCATCCATATACATTTCTAAATATTCTAGATCAGTAAAAACTGGCCAGGACTGCCCTTTGAAAGGTAGCTGGGGCATTAAATAAACCAAAGAGAAGAAATTTATAAGAAAATTTACCCCATGGACATGTAAAAGTAGTTTTATCCTGATCTTCGGGTGCAATCTGTATCTGGTTATAGCCGTTGAAGCCATCCAAAAAGGAAAATTATTTCTTTTCTGCAAGGGTATCAAGCACCTGGTCAATGAAAGGGAGATGGAAGTAATATTTGAGAGTGGCTTTGTTTAATTCTTGATAATCAATACAAATACGCCATATTCCATCTTTCTTAGGTACTAGCACTAATGGAGAGACCCACTGATTGTCGAAATAGGATAGATAAAACCAACATCCAAGGGTTATTGTACTTCTTCCTTCACAATATCTCTTAGAGCTGGATTCATTTGCCTTTGAGGTTGTTGGACAAGTTGGGTTCCTTCTTGAATATAGATATGATGTGTACAAGTTTCAGGAGGAATACCCTTCATATCTTCATAGCCCCAAGCAAAGGCATTAAGATGGTTTTGCAACAAATTCACAAGCTGCTCCTGTTGAGATGAGTCCAAATCTGAACTAATATGCAAGGGTTTACCAGGGCTAATCTCAACAAGAGTAGTGTCAGGCTCAGGAGTACTTAAGGGAGTGGTCAAATGCAGCGGTACAGAAGAATGAGAATCATGATTATCTTGAAAATATAGGCTGAAAATCTGGCTCAATGGCTCAAAATTAGGCATAGTGTCTAGATTATTAAGGAAATCTTGAATCTCATCTTCTTGTGAAGACCCAGTATAATGAATCTCATCACTGCTTTGATCCAACCATAAAGTATCTCGAAGGTACTGAATGGATCTGGCAGGGGGGTATAAGGTAACTTTCTTCCTAGAATCTCCATGCGAAATATACATATCACCAAAACGACATCCAATATATTCATTGGCCATAGCAAGCCATGGTCAACCCAAGATCAAGGGATGTCCTCCTACTGGTTTCTTTGGCTGAAGCACAATGAAATCAATAGGATATTCCAAAGAATCTAATGAGATTATCACATCAGCCAATACTCCTTTTCGCTTAATTTTAGATCTATATGCTAATTCAAGCACAGTGGGAGTAGGGCGAAGATGAGATCATCGAAGTTGATCCATGGTTTTCTTAGTCACGACATTAATGGCTACCCTTAGGTCTATAATAACATTAGAGACAAGGACATTACTAATCTGAACTGAGACAACAGGGTTTCCGGGATCAGTATATTTTTCCATAGACACACATCCCGTCATCAAATCTGTTGCCCTACCAACAAATTGAATGGTTTGGGGTTCCACTCTCTTCCTCCCGGGTTTCTTGAGACAGAGTTCCTTAATAATCTTGGTACAAATGGGGATCTATTTAATGGCTTGAAGAAAAGGTATCTTAATGAAAATATTCTAAAGCTCAGATTCCAAAATAGTCTCAGAAATAGGCTCACTTATTTCCATTACTAGCCTCTCTGGGAAGGGAAGGCTGGTTGGAAGAAGATGGCAAGGATTCAGAGGGTAAGGACTGCTTAGTGACAAATTTTGGAGAATGGTTAAGAGTTTCCTCTTCTCCTTTCTCTTCAAAAATCACTATAGGTTGCTTCTGATTTTCTAATGTTACAGTCCTTCCCGATCTTAATTGAATATCATGAACCCCAACTCGAATAGACTGGTACTCGAATGGTAAAGGTGGTTTTGTTACATAGATCATTTTCACTACTTTATTATTGTTAGGATTGGCCATAGGTTGAGCAGGAAAATGAGGAGGTTGAAAGGGTGGAGGTAAAGGCAACGATGGAGTATACTGACTCAGAATTTGAGGCATTGAATAAGGTGTATACGTAGATGTATATGACTGCATAGGTGGCTGGTAGGAATATGGAGAATGATTTGGCCCTTTACAACCTTGTTTACATGGTTGAGAAGGTTGCCCATGCTGATATTGATTCTCATACTACCACTGTTAATTAGTTTTAGGATAAGAATATGCATGTGAATTATAACCAAAATAGTGTAGAGAAAATTAAGGAGCCATACCTGCACCTACCTGAGGCCAATTTCTTCTTGCTCCCATAGCATGCAAGTATTCATCTTCAGGTTGTCCCCCTATAAATACAACTTTAAGTCTCGGTATAGAGAGACATTTTTCTGTGACATGGTCTTCTGCACAAATATCACATTTATTATTATTTTTCAAATTAAGAGGATACTCTTTAGGAGGATGCTTGTCTCTACATTTAGGACAGAAAATACATAATGACTCTTGTTTCTTCAGGAGTTTTTGCTGAAATTTTAAAGAGTCTAACTATTTGGTAACAGTATTCATTATATCAATTTTCATGTTTTCCATTTTATTTTCTAGTCCAATAATCATAGCATCAAAAGATTTCGTTTTTCTATTTCTATTTCGAGTTCCTCTACTGGATCTATACTGATTTCTTGAAAATTTCCTGCATAAATCACAAATTTGTTTAAAATTTTGCTGAGAAATATCACCTTATCATAACAGATTTAAATTATTTCTAGCATTATCAGTAAGTCCTCTTAAGAACAAGGTTCTAATAGTACTGGGATCAAACTTAAGTTTCAACCTTTGTAAAATATACAGAAATATTTCTAGGTAACCTTCAAGAGTTTCATCATCATCGTGTATGATTGTAAAAATCTCATCCTGCATATCCCAAGTTTTGCAATATTCTTGATATTTAGACAAAAACACTCTCTTCATCTAATCCCAAGAATTTATAGTGTTTCCTCCTAACCCCATAAACCAACGTAGAGCTGAGTCCTTGAGAGTAATAGGAAATAATCTTAACTTCTGAGCATCAGTTGAATAATCATAACTTCTACATAGAATATCAAACTCAAATAGAAAAGAGTCAGGATATTCATGAACTTTACCATGGAAATGAGGGAGATATGATGGTGGAATATTCTTCATTTGTGCCATAGTATTAGGATCCACAATTGGAAACACAAAAGTGGATTTTTCTTCACTTACCTGGTTTTCACTAGTCCCTTCCAAATGATCTTCATGGTCCACCATTGTTTCCCTTTTACTTGTACCGCTCTCAACAGGCTGAACCACACCTGAGCCATTATCACTAGAATCCAGGTGGATTGTTACTGCGTGATGGGTTTGAATTGGATTGGGCTTCCTACTTACAGAAGGAGACCCAATATGAGAATTGTTTTCAAAATTCTTTTGGCCCTTAGTGGGCTTCGAACCCTTACCTTTTATAGGCATTCATTTCAGAAAAGAAAGAAAAATAACAAACAACTTCTAGTAAAAAATGTTGTCACAAATCAATTAACACCAGTAAAATTCCTTCAAAGAATATTTTCCAAACAATACTGCAAAAATAAAGGAAAAATTACCTCTATTATATAATCAGAAAATGATTACCAAATCAAATCACCTCCCTGGCAACGACGCCAAAATGTTGGGTGCAGGAATTACACTCAAGCAAACTCCTCAACACTTAATTTGTCAACCTAGGGGATCCGTAAACTTAGAGACGAAGCACAGTAAATGCCAGAGATGGTATGAATCTTCCCAATATAAATCCATACTTTCTTTAAAGGAAAGATTGTAGAATCAAATTAAAAAGAGAAAAAAGAAACTTGAACCATCAAAATAATCTAAGACTGGAACAAGGAAGAATGCATTTGCAAGAGGGAATTAAATATAAAAGGAAATCACTCTAGATAATTATTTTTTAACTACTGAGTGTGTGTTTTTCTTTACCAAAGACACTAGCAGTCTATTGTGAAACTAGCTCCAAAAATAGAAGAAAAGAGATATCAACGCCTTAGAAATAAACCACTTAGAGGGGGAAACCTCCAATACATTACATGAATGAAAAATTCTTGGATGATACAAATGACCAAAACCTCCTTCTATATATAAGAGTCCATGGGGCCACAATATAATCCTAGTGGGCCACAATGTAATCCTAGCTGACCTAACAATAATAATGTAAAGGAAAAATAATAAAAATATGGGGGTTACATGGGTACAACAATAACAATAAGGGGGGCTACACTAACATAATAAGAGACTACACTATTAATATAGGGACTTAACATGCCCCTGTCCATCAAACAAGTGTTTTCCTCAATGCTTGATTATTTCTTGATGCTTCTGTATAAAATTGTCATCCTCCCATGTGGAATCTTCTACAGGAAAGTTATTCCACTTGCTGAGATACTCTAAAATTGATCGTACTTGTTGAGTTCTTGTTTCTGTGGCTGCTTTAGAACTTCTTTCGATGTGATGTTGATCTTCCTATTGTTTCATTAGATTTTGCACCAAAGTTAGGTTATCCTTTGAGAGTCTTGATGCTCGATGTGATCTTCCACTAATTTATCATCCATATTAGCTATTATTTTATCCTTCAAACCATCCAACTTAGCCTCCATTTCTTCTTTTAAACCATCTATGTCATCTTCAGTTGCTCTTCGTAAGATCAAAATTTGTTGCACTTGGTACCGTAATTTTGATATCTCATACTACAATTATTCCTCTTCATGCGTCATAGTATAGCTTTTTGAGGGCTTAATGGGTATGGAATTATTTTTTGGAGGCATTATAGAACCCAGTACTGATAAAAATTCTAAAATATGCCCTTGAGATCACTTCAAATTGTTTTTTCAAACAAATGTTATGCAATTTTAAAAACCAAATACACACCTTTTGCTTGCTTTTGAGGAGCTCGATATTGAAACCGAATTATCTCTATGATTTTGGATCTTCAATATCTGAAATTTGGCACTTAGGTAGCACTCTAAATTCTCTTTTGAATGCCACAATTCCTACCTGATTTGGATTCTTGAAGACAAAGTTGTGCCCAATCTCCTACGATGACCTAATTATGGACTGGTTCAGTAGATCGAACTTGTATGACTTGCCACGTGTCACTGTTTGATCCTTTGGATCTGAAATTTACAGAAAGAAAACTATAGTTCGTGTACTTCCAGTCACTTTTTACAGAGTTCCAATTAGATGCTCAGAGCGATAGTTATGAATATTTTCCCACGATCACCTTTTTGAGATGAAATTCGGGAGCCTGAAAAAGACCTAATTTCCATAGATCATATATCCAAAAATATTGGGAACCAAGCTTTGAAATGTTGTGACAATGTTCCTTAGGATTTCTTCTTCGCTCTCTAAAAATTTCAACTTCTAAAACTTCGTAGAAACAAATTTATAGCACAAATTCCGCGATGACCTGTTTAGGTTAAATTTAGGAGCCTGCAAAAAGCCCTAACTTCCACAGATCATATCTCCAAAATTAATGTGAACCAAGCTCTGAAATTTTGCGACGATGTTCCTTAGGATTTTGGCTTCGCACTCTAAAAATATCAGCATCTGAACCATTGTAGAAAAATGTTATAGAAAAAATGCCATGATGACCTGTTTGGAGTAGTGAAAACCTAGAATCCAAAGCTCTGATACCAAATGTTGTGAAACTGGCTCCAAAAATAGAAGAAAATAGATATCAACGCATTAGAAATAAGCCACTTCAAGGGGGAAACCTCCAATACATTACATGAATGAACAATTCTTGGATGATACAAAAACCTCCTTCTATATATAGGAGTCCATGGGGCCACGATATAATCTTAGTGGGCCACAATGTAATCCTAGCCGACCTAACAATAATAATGTAAAGGAACAATAATAACAATATGGGGGTTACAGGGGTACAAAAATAACAATTAGTGGGGCTACACTAACATAGTAAGGGACTACACTATTAATATAGGGACTTAACATAGTCTCATCAGATGGGCCCTTAAGCCTGCTCTTTTAGAGATTTCCTTCTTGCCCTAATCTGTCCTGCAATTTCGCAGTCTGCTTGCACTAGTGCAATAACATAGATTTATGCAAAAGGTATAAATGGTGTCTTTACTAAGGGATTTTTACTTCATGCAAGGGCTTGAACTTTTCCAGGTTCAAAGCACTCAGATCCCGTGGTAAGAAACTAGTTCTTGCACCGGATCAGAGCTTCCTGCACTTAGCATTTAATTCTTAAAATGAGTGCTTAATTGTTGCAAGTGCTATTATACTGTTAAATAAAATTGCACACATAAAAAGTGAATGTTTCTGATCTTAACAGAGTGCAGGAATAAAGAAACAATTAATAGACATTTATCATGTCATAAGCATTTAATGAAAGAAAGAAGATTGTGGGAAGTAGACTAAGAAGGCAACACTGTTACCGATGAAATGAGAACTATTACCTCAAAACGGGAACTCTAGCCCAAAAAGACTAAAAAAACATGAAAAAATGCCCCAAGAACAAAAAGTGTGTATTCCAGAATGAATTTGTTTCTTTCTCAAGGTCAAATTTCACCTTTTTATAAAATTATGCTAAAAACAAAATTGTTTCTTGAAAAAAGGCTTGGAAAAACACCCTCAAAACAAAACGAGTTGATGCTAGAATAAGAAAAAAAAAACATTGTGTCACACTTTTGACACATTGTAACAATGAAATTAAAAACAACATATTAGGACATTGAAAAATCGTAAAATTCTAAATTTTTTGATAGATGATGTTAAATATAAACAAAATCACGTCTGAAGGGCTTATCATTTCGAACAATTTTTATCCATGTTGTTAAACATAAAATATCTTGACTCTAAACAACCCTAAAATTGTAATTATTTTCAACCATAACAATAAAGATAAAATTTCGCAACACATAAAAATCTTAATGACAAGTTGTAAATCTCAAGTTTTTAAATCTTAAGTTTTCAAGATACTTGAACCATGAAATTATGGAGAAATTATATGACTTAAACAATTTTTGAAAATGAACAAGTAAATGAAAAATTTATTATTCATATATATATTTTTTTATATATTAAAACATATTTTTTAATTTTTTTATTGTTTTTCTATCTTTTAAATTATAATTATTTTAGTTTTAAGAAAATAGAAATTTAAAATTAAAATCTTCTTATATATGTTTGTTTATATTTTAAAACATATTTTAATTTCTTTTTTTATTGTTTTTTTATATTTTAAATAATAATTGTTTTAATTTAAAAAAAAAATTAAAATAAAAAATATATTTTTTTTATATTTGTTTGTTTATTTTTTAAAACATGTTTTTTAATTTTTTTTTATTGTTTTTTTATATTTTAAAATTTTAATTGAATAGTTTTTTTTTTTTTTAATATATTAAACAATACTTTTTTTGTATTATATTAGTTTTTATTTAAAAAATAAAATAATTTTTTTAAAATAGTTTGTGTTTGAAAAAAAAAAAAAAAAAAAAATTTGCCTCCCGCCAGGGGACGGAGGTAGGTTGGGCAACCCTCGACGGCGCCGCCCAGCCTGCCTCTGGCCCCCGGCTGGGCAGAGGGCGATTCTGAGAATCATCCCCGTCTGGGTGGAGGACGATTCCAAGAATCACCCCCAGCTGGGCGGAGGCCATCAATGATGTTCTAGATGATGTTGAACATGTATTAGTTGATATTGTTGAGGATATTTAAGTTATGCTTCCAAACAAAGCTCATTTTTGAGATCTATTAATCAGTTTTACTTGTAATGTTTAGATTTTGATATTTTATGAGAAGAATCCTTCTTTTTTGCAAAAAACATGTGATTACTATTATTTTTTGACATAAAATTCAATAAAAATGCTATTTTCTTAAGTTTTTTTGTTAAGATTTTCCCAAAAATTAGTTTATTTAACATGTTTTTTTTTAACAAAAAGTCTCTAAAAGTGTATTTTTTGCATTCTATTTGTATTGAAAATTTGTATTTTTTTGTCATATCGTTCAAAATATTGGTTTTTTAGTGACAATTATTTGATGTGCATTGAAAAATTAATTAGCAATACATAAACTTGTAGAAAATATAAACTTTATAATATTGACCCTTTTTTCATTTTTTATCTATGTGAAAAAATGAAGATATCATTTCACTTTTTTATTTAACAAAAATTATTTTTTCCATTTTAAAACATGAGTACATAAATGCACTTAAAAATAAACATCTCACGGAAGAAGAAGACATTAGAAAATGTATAGTGTCAAAATCAATCCTCTCAAAAAACGTTGGTGATGATATGCCACCACTATTCAAAATCAACATAAAAAGCATCACTAAAAAACAAATTAAAAAAGAAAAAATGAATTAAAGTGCCAAAAACATGCTAAAAAAAAATTGATTCTGCAACAACAATTTTCAAAATTAGGTGTTTTTCTTGCTACATCAAAAAGTAGGTACCAGTGCAGTTAACAATTTCATCAGTAACAGTGTTAGGCTTGCTGCATCACACCAACATGCACTGGTGCAGGTTCATTTCTCTTGCTTGGACTAGGCGGGGAAAACCAATCAAACAGAATTGCAGGAAAGGAGATATCACACCAATGCGCACTGGTGCAGGGTTATTTCTGGTGGAGGAAAATAAATTTGAAATCAAGTGTAGGAAAGGAGATTGCAGGAAAAGGAAATTTATCTACTTCACACAACGAATCCACTTTCACTCAGATAGGAATGCATGTGCTTAAAATTAAATCACACTTGACAATGTAAACACAAATTACAGGAAAATGGGAAATGGGATAAACGTGTTGGGTTGGCTGGGCCCTAGCCAAGCAGTGTGTTTCCCTTTTAAATAAAAATGCTGCTTAGTACCTTGATCAATTCATCAGCTCAAATAAAGAAACACAATTTGTGAAACATGAGGCGGAGCTCCCTTTTATTAATTCACTGAGGCAAGTACATACATTAATACATCGTCCAGCCCAGATTCGGGCAATAACAAAATACAACAACCTGTTACTGCCTCTTTGGCTATGTATCTATTCTCTTCTCTTAAAAAACTCCCCCTTAGTCCTATTTACATTCTACATTATATAGATATTTGGCCAGAGGCCAAAATAGATCATTCAACCGATTACATAACTAAACGCAGAATTTAGCTTTTTGGCCTTCAAAATTAGACAGTTAGCAAAACTGGCTGTAGACAATCTCCAGCTTTCGTCCTTCACAGATTCAGTCTCGTCTGCCTTTGGGTCGATCTTGTTGTTGTGGCTAAAGCCGCTCAAAATGAGGTGGTGATCAAGGAGGTTCGGATTTGCTGCAAGGATTTGCTGTGCTAGCAATGGTGCAAGATCTGATCCTGCACTAGGATCAGCAGTCATAGTAAGTACTCTAACTACCAAATAAACATTGGAGATATCGATAAGTTACAAAGAGTGATTAAAAGTAAGAAATCATGTAACAAATAATTAATTAATGCTAATTTGAATTAAAAATATGAAAATAAAGTTTATACAAAATATGTCACTGTGCTTGGATTGGTGCAAGATGAGGGTGCATAAAAGAGGTAAAACATCGGTAAATGGTTACGATTTAGGAAGGGGAAAATGGAAAAAAGAGAGAAAATTAGGGGGCTAACACTCATTAATCTTGGAATCCTTGCCTTTGAGTAGCACATTGGTAATCCTCTCCTCATCCTCATCTTCAAGGTCAATTTGTGAAACTCTTGCTCAGTTTCATGCTTGTTCTCCTCCTCAACAGTGATAGGTTCTGTGAGCTTTCCTTTTCCCTTATCAAATTATTATGTTGATGTATAAGGCATGGCCCCTTGCATCTCAATTGTAGAAAACACATGCCTATAGCCCCTCTGGTATGTCAAAGGAAATGGCTCAATGTCACTCATTGTAGTGCCATCTGTCTCAATGTTGTCATCACTGTTTGATGCTCTGTCACATGATATGAGGGTGAAGGAATGTGAGTGGGTGGAGATGTATGGACATCAATAAGTGATGGAGGAGTGGATGTGGGAGGATGAGAAGATGAAGGAATATCTTGCTGATGATGGCCATGTGGAGTAGTGAAAACCTCATGGGCAATGAAGGTATCCCATGGAATGTTGTTCTATGGAGTTGGTGCATAACTACCATCTTGATAAGTGAATGATGAAAAAGGCTTTGCATTTTGTAATTATAGTCTCTCTTTTGCACTATGTAGGCCATTTTGTCAATGCTTTGGAAAAGATAATATGGTATATGCTGTAGTATCCAAAAATGGGAACTGTCAGCAAGGCTTGACTGGAAAATGCATTTTCTAGGAATGGTTGCTACAGGATTTGAAACCAACACTTGGATCCCTTAGATCTTAGTATCTAAATCCTAAATCCAAGAGGATATAAAAAAAATCCTCCTAGGTGGGTTAAACAGATCTCCCACACCTAGTTTGCTTGAAAAATGCCCCAAAAAGGGACTGCAACAACAATAAACAATTATACTCAGAAAATAACGCAGTTTCTGTAGAATAAGAGCAGGAGGAAAATGAAATGTTCTTCAATAGTACTTACAACAACAATTAAGTGATACAATGAAGTTTATCAAATGCATAGCTAAAAATGCAAGTTATAAACATAAGGATTCTCCTCAAAAGAGATGCTGCAACAACATGAATGACTGAAAATTTCCTTGACAGCGTTATTTTTATTAGGCTGCAACTATTTTTGATACATGTTAGATCTAGAGAAAATCTGTGTACCAAAGGTTTGACCTGTATCAGATCTATACACTAGAAGAGCTCCTCTTTTAGATCCCCTTGGGGTCTTCAGCAGAAAATGAAGTATATGGAATATATATGAGTTTGTATGCAATAAATCTACAGATCTATTCATAATTTCTGAAGCAGATAAAGGAGTATTCAAATCATATCTGAATATGACATGGAATACATCAGAAATCCATGGATCATCATAGTGAGGGAAGATTCCCAACACTAGAGATCTCTCTCCCAAAAGACTGCTAAATCACCCTGCAACTTCTCCTTTGAAAATAATGCAGTTTAGGAAGAAGAAATACGCTTTAGCCTCTGGTATATGGTTTGGACTGATGCCAAGATCTGATATTATGCTCCAATCACTCAATACTGTCTTTTCAATGGGTTAGAACCCTCCTCCACTGAAAAGAGGCACTAAGATGTCTTAGATCTGAAAAGATCTAAACTCCACTTGCTGCAGCTTGCAAAGAAAACCACAACCTACAGGATATGAATTGTAATTGAAAGGTGGAGCTTGGTCTCAAACCAGATAGTGGACTATGCAATACAAACTCTCCCAAGAGCTACCCAATGGGAAGAGGAGGAACTCCTAAATAGGAAGTTCCAATGCTAAACATCATTTGCAATCTAGGCTAAACAACCAAGAAATCTATATGGTCTAAAAAAACAATATATCAAAGATCATATGATGAAAAACCCTAATATGATGCCTTCCCCTTCCTTTTATAAGATGAGATCTTGCCAAAACCCTAAACCACCTTCAATAACTTATCTCTTTCCCACAAGAGACCTCCTTCTAGAATTACGTTGTGCCTCATTGATGAGCACTCCTCCAATACTGCGTTGTAGATATGGTCAAGGTTCACCCAGTTAAGTGGATTTTTTCTTTTCACACTCAAGTGTGTTTATTAAAATGGCCCAGATTTATCCTTTTCCACATTGGGCATGGATTTATTCTTTCATTAGGAGTTTTATGACCCTCCTTTACACATTTATTCTTTGAACAAAGAAAGCAAAACAAAATTGAATATTCCTATTATTTTATGACTAATTAGGAATATTACATATGTAACATCCTAACTCTAGTAAAACGCATAAGTAGATGGATGTGGTATGAGTAGAGGTGGGGGAACCTTCCCTCACATGTGAAATACTTCATGATTATCCTCATGATGGGTGCATATCTATCAAGAAGATGAGAAAAAGGGAAGATGGACTTGTGGTGATATTTATAACTAGGTTTAAGGTATGGTTCAAAGTAAATCATGTCTAGGTTTTCTTGCTTGAACCACTTTTCTCCCACACTTGATATCCCTGTAGCATCTGCAATGGAATTTGTAGACAAATCAAAGGTGACCCTGGCAAGATTGACTTGTTTTTCATGCAAATTGATAATGAATAGTCTTGTCAGCTCCGGGTGATTTTGGACTTGTTGTATGTTGAATATTGCAACAAGAAACAATGAAGGAGGCCTCCTGAAACATCTTTCTTGATCCTAGTTGGAAAGTGATCACCTAAACTAGGTGGGGGACCACACAGGTGATTTTTGTCGAAAAGTCTTTGAACTGTGTACGACATGAACATGTAGACATGTCTCTAGGAGTTGCGGGATAACTATTCTTGGATGATTGGTCAAGTTGGTAAAAATATGTGGACAACTATTTTTAGACATACGGGTAGAAGTCTGTTTTTGAACTCACAATATAGTAGACGTTGATATTATTGTCTTAATAATATTTGGACTGTAAACATTGTCTTATTCTCTTGCATCACTTTAGTTTTAAAGCTACGGATGCTTGGCACATGCGACTAACGGAAGAATTAGCTATTCTAGGGTTTGGTTGAGCTTTTCATGGTTGACTTCGGTTAGAACTCATGTGGCGAGTTTGGTGGGGATTGATGGATCGATTGTGGTTTGTGTTATGTTTAACTTAGTTGAACTAGTTGTATTTAGTCTAAGCGAAAAATACACTAGTGATGAGTGGTGTGAATTAAATATTATTTAATTCACTGGTGACTAACTCATCGTCAACTTCAATAACACATCGAGTTAACGATTGCGTAGACGATTCGGTGAAGACCAATGGAAGATAGGTGAAAGAAGCAGTTTTACTAATAGTTGTGACTATAGTGTGCATGATTTGCCACAATCATTGATTAAGACTGCTGCCCAGGGGATTGCCCGCAGTTAAAGAGGAAGATGAACTTAGATCTCATTGTTCTCATCTTAGATTGTACGATGAAAGCCAGAGCAAACGGTAGAGAATTTGAACACATGACATTAGAATCTAAAGCTAGTTTGTGTGTAACTATTGGAGAATAATGCGTGCCAGCAAAATGTTATTGTATGATTGTTACATGTTCTCTATCATTATAATATCTGAATATTTGGGGGTTTCGGCTATTTCTTTCCCAACCCATCCTGTGTTGATATGTGTACTTGATTATGTTTTTTAATGAGCGCATACGTGTATTCCCGCATATTGATGATCAATTGTAGAGGTTATGTATTATGCCAAACTTAAATAGCAGTAGCCAATAGGGATAATCTCGGTGAAATAACTAAATAGGTATTTAATTTCTACATGGTGTCGAATGAAAATTGATCATAGGATCTATTAAATTGATTGCAATTATTTAGGTGGCTTCGGAAGTCTTGTGCTTGAGGCCCAGTGAATCCATCCTTTCCTTGAGGTGATATATCCGATAAATACTTACTACACATTCGATCTACGTGAAAACAATTTTGTTCTCCTCGTCCCGAACGAGTTTAGTTTTGAGCAGAATTCGAACACACCTTGCGTTTTTCTTGGGTATGAAGTCAAAGTAATCTTATCTGGTTTAACGATTGCGGGTATGCTCTTGAAAGGTGGCTAGGAATTATGTTGCATGGAGAGATAGGATGGAGGTATTGGTGTGTGGTGAAGGTTGTGGATGCGAAGTCCCAAAAGCTACTGATCTTTGTCAGGGTTGAGGCTTGAAAGAAGAACAGCAAGGTGTCGAAGGATTATGTTGGACGTGAAGAAGGATCACATGGTATCACAACTTTTGCATGGAAAAACTTCTCCATACTTGATGTGGAAAAGCGTTGACGGTGTTCGTAGAAACAACCGGAAGGAGATTGGCGCTCGAGGATAAACTCGGAAAATAAAGATGCGGAAGAATGACACTATTAGGTATACTTGACAAAAGTTTGTTCCTTGGGATGAGCTTGGGGTGTAGGAGTTGGTGTGGATGATGAGGACTTGATGACTTGGATCTCCTTGGTCTTCCGAAGAGTTGGCATTCCTAGGGTTCATCGATGGTCGGAAGGTTTCTCGAGGATGGGAGCGACTGTGGTCGGATCTTGTGCGACGAAGAGATAAGGCGGATACCGAAGATGGATCTTCATCGAGTATATGTTGAAGAAGAATGCGCTGGCTACGAAGGAAGGAAGGAGAAAGGCTTCTCAATCCGGTGTGGATGGTAAAAAGCGACATGTCCCAAAGTAGAGGTGTTTTCACTTTGTCCCCGATCATGGACATTACGCCACGAATTGTCCACAAAGAAAGAACAAACGGTACATTGGAGGGCGCCAGCTGGTGAGGCTCTTACCTCGCAATTTCGAAACTGGTTCTCATTGATACCGCATGCATAGTCTCTAATTAAACCCAGGATAAAGAACATTATTTTGATAGTGGCGATTCCTTTCATAGCGGGAAGTGAATCTTTCGGTGAATTGGTGGAAAAATCTCGAGATGCATGTTGAGTTGGGCAAAAAATGGACGATACGGTGCGGCCATTGGTACCATAACCTTTCGGAAAGTCGGGGTAAACTCATTCTTTTTACAAGATATGCATGTACCGAGTTAGCAATTTGATCTCGGTCGCAATGTTAGAGGATAAAGGGTATGCGATTGTCTTTAGAGAAGGGAAATTTTCTGTTGGCCGAGGCAACGAAGACAAGTCGAAGGTTGGGATTCGAGCAAAGAATACTCTACGGACTTGAAGTGAATGCAGGATGTCTTCGCGGGCTTCTCACCCCCATTGAGAAGCGGAAGAAAACGTGCCAGCGGTAACGAGAGGAGCAAGTTTTGTACGAGGTAATAGTGAACCTCGGGATGTGGAGAAACGTACAAAGATGAGGATGCGTGGAGTGGAAGAAAACCACTCATGTGAAGGAAATTTCGTGCCGGATGAGCGGAAGGTGAATGCATCTATACCACAGGGTGAGAGGTGGGGCGACATGCATAGTAATCCCGGTGGAGGATTCGAAACCCAGGATTGTAGAGATGGTGGATCTCATGAATTGAACCTGGCTACGGTGCCCAGCCTTGACGATAGCATGATCATTTGGATCTTGTTTGTACGGATCAAAGGCGCGATTGTGGGATCTTTGAGCACGGTCCGAGTTGGCAGTAAGTGCGAAAATTGCATGAGTTGCAGGTTCAACTGACGCGATGGTTCGATGACATGTGCGGTAACCTGGCAGAGGGTCAAAGACTTTGATGATAGATGCATGTGAGAGTGATTGAGTTGTTTTGGAGAACTGTTGGTTGGAAGGTTGCGGGCAGAGATGCATGAGTTGCACGTGCGCTTGTGAAGGTTGCGAAGCGAATGCATGAGTTGCATGTCGCATGCAAAAACTTGGGTCTTTTCTTGTTGAGAAAAGTGTTGAAAGGTGCAACAAACAATTAAGGGCCTCCTGGCTCTTTCACGATCTAGTTGGAAAGTGATCACTAAACTAGGTGAGGACCACCAGGTGATTTTTGTCGAAAAGAGTCTATTTTTAGATGCCCATTTTTAGACATATGGAACATGGTCTAGGAATTGCGGGGGATGCTATTCTTGGATGATTGGTCGGGATTGTTAAAAATATACTTAGACCTTTAAATATTTTTAGACATACGGGTAAAGAGTCTATTTTTGAAGTACTTTGTCTAAAAATAGGTTAGTCGAATAATGACAGCTCTTAATAATATTTGGACTATAAACATTGTCTTATTCTCTTATGACACTTAGTTGCAGAGCTAAGGATACTGGCTTTGTCTGCAGTGTGGGGGAAAAATTGTGCTTATTCCTAGGGTTTATTTGAGCTTTTTCATGGTTGACTTGATTGAGGCTTTCATGTGCTTGATTTGGTGGGTTGATGGATCGATTGATGAGTTGTGTTATGACTGTGATTAAACTGGTTGTATTTAGTCTAGCAGGCATGCTAGTGATGAGTGGTGTCAATTAAATATTATTTAATTCACTAATTATTAACTTTCATCGTCAATAAAGAACACATTAGTTAACAACCGGTGCATGGACAATTCGATGAAGACGTTAAGAAGAATGGAGTGAAAGAAATTAAGTTTACTATCGATTTGTGACTATAATTTGTGCATGAAGATTTTAATCATTGATTGATATTTCAATGAGGAATTGCGTAGTTAAAGAAGGGAGGGATTTGGACTTGGATCTCATTCATTCTCATCTTGGATTGTACGGTAGAGCGAGAAAAACGGTAGAGAGATTTGAGCTTTGTGACTTGTTCGGATACGAAGCTAGTTTGTGTTAACTATTGAGATAATCTTGGTACTTGTGGTATTGTACTATGATTGTTACATGTTCTCTATCATTATAATATACATATATTTAGGTTTTCCTTTATTGCTTTCCCCATTACCATCTGTGTTGATATGTGTGTGATTATGTTTTAATGAGCGCATCTGTTGCTTTCTATTTCATATTGATGATCAGTGTAGAAATAGGTTATGTAATATGCATGAAGCTTAAATAGTGTGTGAAAGCCAGGTAATCTCGGTGAATAATTCGAAAAAATTGTTAAATTTCTACATCGGTATCGAACGGAGAATTGATCATCGGATCTATTACGTTGATTGCGTGAGTTGTTTCGGTGAACGGAAGGTACGTAACGAACGGTAGCCTACGGATCCGTCACTTTCCTTGAAAGTTCGTGTATCGATCGGCATTCTCACAGGTCGATCTCTTGTGCTGAAAATAATTTTTTCTCAGAATCCGGAAAGGATTGAGTTGCAAACTTGAATTAATTTCAATGAGTGTTTTCTTGGTGTCGAAATTAAATGTGCTTATCAAGGATTGCGATTGGAGGTATGTCTTAGTGACTCGGTGTATTGCACGTGGAGAAATAGAGATGAGCGGTGTTGGACGACAACGGTAGAAGTTTCATGAATCACGGTCACAAAACCTCACGATGTTTGCTCAAGGATTGAGGCTTGGCAAAGAAAACGACAAGGTGTAGAAGGATTACGGTGGAGGCGTGAAGGATCACATGGTGTCAAGCACAGAGTGAAAAAGCTTCTCCTTACTTGATGTGAACGTTGGCAATTAATCCAAAGCAAGGAAGCGACCGAGGAGGAGGTTGGCGCTCAGGATAAACTCGGAAAATAAAGATGGAGAAAGAATGAGACATGGGGTATGTGACAAAGTTTGTCCTTGGGGGGATGACTTGGGGTGTGGGAGTTGAGCTAGTGGATAATAGAGACTTGGTAAACTTGGCTCTCCTTGGTCTTTCGAAAGGTTAGCATTCCTATGAGGACTACATCGATGGTGGGAGAAATTTCCGGAGGATGGGAGTGACACATTGGGATCTTGTGCGGAGAATAAGGGCGAGTGCAGGAGATGGATCTTCATCAAAGATATGTGTTGAAGACTACGCTTTTGGCTGTGGAAATCAGGGAAGGGAAGACAAGGAAGGAAAACTTCTCAATGAAGTGTGGATGGTAAAAGAGTGACATGTCCAAAGTGAAGTGTTTTCTTGTCACGATCATGGACATTTACACCACAGTGTCCACAAAGAAGAAGAACAAGAAATTATTTGAGCGCAGGCGGTGAGGCTCTTGCCTCGCAATTTGGTGGAAATTCTCATTGATCGCATGCACATGGTGTCTAGTCGTAGGATCGGTGGTATTTTGATAGTGGCGCTTCCTTTCACATGACAGAGATGTGAGATGTTTCGATGACTTGGTGGAGAAAAATCTCGAGATGCGTATTGAGTTGGGCGACGATGGACAATACAATGTGGCCGGGTGGTACACAACAGCACCGAGAGGGAGTCATGTAAACTCATTCTTTTGCAAGATGTATTGCATGTACCCGAGTTTAACAAAATTTGATCTCGATCGCAATGTTAGAGATAAAGGGTATGAAGTTGTCTTTAGAAAATTTTTCAGCAAGCACGAAACAAGGACAGGTGAAAAGTTGGAGATTGGTGAAAAGTCTCTCGGACTTAAATGAAGTGGGATATCTCTGAGCTTCTATTGTTGGAAAGCGAGAGAAAAGACATCTGGCTGATGTGAGAAACAGGGTTTGCATACGGTAATAGTGAACCTCGGGATGTGCAAGACGACACAAAATGAGGATCATGGGTGGAAGAAACCACTCATGCGAGAGAAATTTCGTGTGAGATAGGTAGAGGGTATGCGACTATACCACCCGGGTGAGAGGTGGGCGACATCGCCAGGTAATCCTGAGTGGGGCCGAGCAGGATTCATAGAGATGATGTGGATCTCATGAATTGAACCTGAATTTACGAGGTACCTGTTTCAACGGTAGCATGATCGGTTGGTTGATGCAAGCGAATCGAAGTGATAGTGTCGGATCTTGGAAGCGCGGATCGAGGTTGACGAAAGTGCAAGTGCATAGGTGCAAAAAGGTTCAATGGCAACGATGGTGCACGATGACATATGTATTAGCTAAGAAAAGGTAAATAATTTGATGATAGATGCATCGAGGCCCGAGTTGAGTTGTTTGGAGCCTATTCAATTTCAAGGGTTGGAAGCAGATGCATGAGTGCATGGTGCTTGTGAAGGTTAAGGCGAATGCATGGAGTTGCATGTCGCATGCAAAGACATTCCTTTCTTGTTGAGAGGGTGTGAAAGGTGCAAAAATAAATAATGAAGGAGGCCTCTGGAAACATACTTTACGATCCCCCTGGTTGGAAATTGATCCCTAAGCTTAGGTGCAGGGGACCACACGAGTGATTTTTGTGAAAAAGTCTATTTTTAGACATGGAGCATCGTCTAGGAGTTAACGGGATGCTATTCTTGGTTATTGGTCAAGTTGGTAAATATGTGGACAACTATTTAGACATATAGGTCAAGAAGTCTATTTTTTAGGTTAACGTAAATAGGTCGATTAAATATTTATTATCTTAATAATATTTGGACTATAAACTTGATTATCTTGTTCTTTCTTGCGACACTTGATTTGAGCTACGGATGCTTTGTGCGAGGTGATAGAAGGAATTCGCTATTCTGAGGTTTAGTTGAGCTTTTCACGGTTGACTTCGATTCAGAACTCATGGCTGATTTGGTGGGTTGATGGATCAATTGATGGAATTGTGTTCTTTTTAACTTAGTTGAACTAGTTGTATTTAGTCTAAGCGTGAAAATACCTAGTGATGAGTGGTGTGAATTAAATATTATTTAATTCATAATTATTAACTCATAAATCAACTAAAAAACACATTAGTTAACTGTGGTCATAGACAGATTCATTGAAAGACGGTGGAAGAGATAAGTGAAAAATCGGTTTACCCGTTGTGACTATAGGTATGCATGAGATTTGCTACAATAATTGATTGAGATTTCCAATGAGGATTGCGCGGTTAAAGAGGGAGGATTCAAACTTGGATCTCATTCGTTCTCATCTTAGTTAACGATGAGCGGTGCGTGATGGGGAGAGATTTAGACACCAGCGGCTTATTCCCGGTCCAGAGCTGGTTGTGTGTAACTATTGGAGATAATGCGGAAGTGCTTGTGAGGAGTAATTTTCTGGTTATTGCATATTTCTCTGTCATTATAATATACGGATAGTTGGGGGTTTTCATCTATTTCTTTCCCATTACATCATGTTGATATTTGTGCTTGATTATGTTTTAATGAGCGCATCTTGTTACTTTCTATTTCCGCATGATGATGATCAATTGTAGAAGAGGTTATGTGTATACATGAAGCTTAAATATTATTAGCAATCCCAGGATAATCTCGGCGAATAATTCGAAAGAGGTATTCAAATTTTTGTTCATATCTTTACAAAATTAAAAGCAACCTACATGTTTGAAGTAGGAAACAGTAAGAGGAGATGCCATGAGTTCCTTTGTATTGAGGGGTTCAAATATTTTTATCTTCCCTCCCTTGTGATCATGTCTCCTTAGAATTTGTGCCTCACCACCACTCTCTTCACGCTCAGACATTTTAAACTCTATTTTGGAAACCCTAGGGTTGACGTGAAATGAGATGAAGGGAGGGTAATGAAATGGCAGCTTGAATCAAATGAAGGGGATGAGTGTGAATGGGTATAGGTGTATGAGAATGAGTGAGGGACAAAATAACTCAATGAAAACCATCCAGCAGTGTAATTACCCTGTCTATCACTGATACTATGTTTAGGAGGATGAAATAAGCATATAGACAGTGATCTCTAATTTGTAGCTAGGCTTTGATTAGGGTTTCATTTCCATTGATTAAATGATGACCAAAATAGCTTGAATATGGGTTCATGTCATGCACTTACCCCTAAAACGTGCTTGGGAGACCTTGTCAGATATTTGAAAGCACTTTGAAGTGATTTGAATGGCCAAAAGACTTACAAACCCTTCTTGTCCAAGCGCACAACGCCAGCAGCTGAGGGCGTAGCGCCAAGGTAAGCGCGCAGCACCAGTTTTGAACGTGCAACACCAATGAAAATGAGTAGAGGGTATATCAGGAAAGAGCGCAACACCATCTCCCAGGTGTGTATCACCTTTAGAATTTGTATGGAGGAAAAATGGAAAATGCACAATTCCAACTCCCAAGCACACAATGCCAAACCAAATGTGCAGCGCCAAGAAGATTTGCCCAAATTCGCTCAAAAAACTTACAAATGATTCTCTCCTTGAAATTTATAATGCTTTTCAAGGCAACAATGATTCATATGAAATGTAAAATGGGATTTTATAGAATTGTAGATTTATTTTAACTTTGAAAACCCATTTTCTAATGTCAAAGGTCCTTTTTCTTTTCTCACTAACATTCTTTGACACTTTTGCCTTGCAGGTTGATGAAGTCATGAAGTTGACTTTTATTTTGCTCCTTGAGGCATGACAACTTAATTTTGACAACTTTGGGATTTAAAACAAAAATTAGCACCTTCAAAATCTTCTATAGTTTCCACTATGAAGTTCAACTCATCTTTTCTACCTTCTCTGGCCATTTTTACAAAAACCCTATGTGTCTACAATCTTTACAACAATCATCAGTGTTGTATTCTAAGTTCTCTATATCCCTTTCAATTTCATTCATTTTTGTCTGGTTCACCTTACCTTTTTCCATATTCCATCAATCTTTTTTGATAAAATTTCTTCATGTTTGGCCTTGTGTGTTTCCTCCATGTCATTCTCTACAAGTGATCACTACTTTGGCATTGAAATGGACTAACCAATTCATAACCCTAGTCATCTACAAGACCAAGTTGTACTTTTTACCTTACTATAATTTGTCTTCATTCAGGAATAGAAAATCTACATCATCAATACCTTCAGGTGATAGATCTTTCAACACTCCTGCGGAAGTGTTAAACTTTTTCCATTTTTCTCACTTGCTGGTTTTGAACTAAGAAAACAATTCTCCTTGGAAATTTTAGGTCTTTCTTAAATAACCATGTCTTGACATTCTATTACATTTGAGCCAGATTCTAGCAAAGGAAAAGCAGTGCCTAAAACATCCAAGGATGACCTTAAACAATGTAAAGCCTTAATTACCTAGTGGGAGGGTCTTTTGACCTGATTTTGACTGAAATTTGACTTGGATATTTTCAAGTGAAAACAAAGTATTGTCATAGGTTATTGTGCCCAAAAGGACATGGGAATGAGTTGGCAACAAGAAACCCTAGAGGGAGGGTGGATTTGTATTGACAGGGGAAAGTGGGGAAATGAGGTCTTAGTTAGGAAAAAGGATGAGAATGAGAGGTATAAGCCCATAAGGAGTCTTTTAGGAGAAACAGGGTGACTTTGAGAAAACCAACTAAAGAATAATGAAAATAGGTTTATAAGGATAATGAAGGCAGTGAGATTTTTGAAACTCAAGATGTTTAAGGAATATTGTTTTCAAAAAGCTATAAAAATCTTTTAGTCATCCAAAGATAGTGAAAAATACTGATGACTAACACAGTCCATATAACTATTTTTCGAGAAAAAAAACTAGCTTCAGGCACAACAATAATCATAGGAGTAAACCATTTCTCGACATTACCACAACTAGGGTCAATTCGAATATTGGACCAGCGTAAACCTTCAAAAGTATTAATGGAGTATTCAAAAATTTATCCAACATTATTTACTTAGGGGATTCAAGCCCAAAATCTAGACTTGGGAATGAAATACCAAATCAACCCATTCCTCGATATCCATAGAAGCATTTACCAACACCATGGGCACACAATATTTAAGTGTATAGGAAATAATAAGAATTATTGCATCAACATAAAAGAGCTAAACTCCTTTTCAGTTCACAAGGCAAAGAACCCTTATCATTTTCAGTCCATGCATTCAAATGGAAAAGAGACAACACAATAGACATCCTTATAACATTGAATGGAACACAAGGCATGGGAAATACTTATCTCCTAATGATGAATCTGAAAACTAAGATGGGAACTCTAATTTTCCACCCAACAGTAGACAAGATGCAACCATATAACTTGAAGTTGTCACCCCTGAGCTAGATTTCAGAGCTTGAGGGAGAGTTCTCAAAGGATACTCACTTTATACCACTGGGAGTCCAACGATTCATCCATCTCCACCCAAAAACCAACACTTGATACTCAATTATGCTACTGTAAATAAAGAGTCCAATGCCATTGAAACACTACTCTCAACAGTCTGAAGGAAATATTTCTATTGTTGTTCACTTCAACAACTTTTCCATGTTGCACTCAGTATCTTGGAATCTATTTCTTTTCATTTCTCTCGGCCAAAATATTTCCCCTCTCTAGAAAAAAGCATCTCTATTTTTATTTTTCACTCTCCCTTATTTATCATGTAATCCTTCTCGAATAGAGCGTACATTCCTATGCATTGTTCCTCCATTTTTCTCCACGTATGGCCAAAATTTCCTAGAGTAGTGAGATGGTTCCACCCGCCTCTCTATTTTCCCATTGTCTACTTGATTTTTCTTTTGAGTTGTTTCTTGTTATAACCAATGGCTATCTCACCTCTACATGAATTTAGCCATGAACTGACTTTTTAACAACGTGGCCCTCTCCTCATTAATTTTTTTACCTTATTATTTGTAACTGTTGCAAATATGGCATGTTTAGTGTTCCTATTTGAAAATTTATTTGACATTCCCTTTTGAGCACATGGGAGGCTGCCAATTAATCAATCTGATTTTATACTAATACAAATTTATCTCCCTCCCAAGCTTTGAAATTTGTGTCCCATCTCTGGCTTTTTTATTTGGTTTATAGGCTTATTACAGTGTTTATAGTAGGGGAATTTGTCCTAAGGAGTTGTTAAAACCCCTCCCCTGTTGGGGCCCTTGTTTTGAATAAAGAATAGATTTTTGGGTTGTGGAATGACACATGGCAGCCGCATCCAAGCCGCAACTACGATGAGTAGCAGAGCTACTGAGGTTGCGAGGGAACAGGAGATTGCTGAAGAAGATGATGCAGATAAGAGCAGACGAAGAGAAGATACAGCAGAAGACGGAGAGCAGAACTCATAGACAACAAGAGAGAAGCCAAAAGCAGCTGAAGAAGAACAGAAAAGGAATTAGCAGTTGCGATGGCAGGTGAATAAATAGCTGTCACCCAGCCGAAATAAGACACATGGATGTAGAGAGATTGAAGAAGATCGAGCGGATGCTGCAGGAGAGATCTATTCCGAGCACGATATCTTTGTAGTTCCTAGGTTTCTCTTATCCTTATTTTTGTCTTATGAGATGTCTGTAACAGAATTGTAAGCTCTTCTTGTGGAAGTGATGTAACTGTGGATCCAGCTGAAAGTTATAAATATACTTGCAGGTTGTTGTCTTATTATATGAGTTACATGCATGCATGAAGTCTTTGGTGTCTTAAAATTTTATTTTCTTAGTATTTGTTCAATCTTCTGAATGTTCTTGCGTATATGATGATATTTATGCAATCAATTCTATATTAATCACGAGTTGCAGATCCTTCCACCACTATCGATCTATTCCCCTTCTACATGTGGTCATGGCGCACCTCGGGTGAGACTCTCTGCTCTCTGGAGTAGGGTGACAATGCCGGCGTGGTTCTATACTACAACGGATTCCCTTGTTGGCACCAATCTCTGAACCTGGGTCTTGCCTATGAGACCTGTTTCTTCACCAAAAAATGGTTTCATTGCCAAGACCCTACATGTTATGAGGGGAACTAGATCATGGTATCTAGGGTCTTCGAAGGAGAAATATGGAGATGGTGGGATAACCATCTGGACCAGTTTATTGCTCAGCAAGCGGAATTGACGAATCAAAAGGAGAGGGTGCTCAAGGATCTCGTCCTTTTCTCGAATTCTGCCAGTGATACCTACGAGATCCTCTGGGGAAAATTCCCTAGCGACCTCTATAATTGGTTGCGGAGGTTGCAGACCAAGGCGCCTAGGGATAACTCATGGAAGATCACCCGCAAGTGGGTGCACAGATATCTGGTAGCCCTGCATTGGCTGGATACTGAGTTGACCCGCACGGTGGAATTTTAGGTAGAGACCACTTTGGACGGATATATTGTGGAGTTTTCCACAGAGTGCTACCAATCCTTCTCAAAGGCTGAGGCTATCTTATACTCTGGGCTAAGAGGGAAGCTGCACAAGGAGATTCCGTTGTGGATTAAGGCCTTGATGGTGGATGAAGGGCTGATGGAATTCCAAAAATCGAGCATGGAAGCGTAAACCTCCAGTGCTGGGGGAAGGATCGAAGGTACAGATTCCATGTGAAGTGTTAAGAAAGGGAGTGGGGGAATGGATGCTAAGGATACGAGGAGTTTAAGGGAGCGACGTGCACATCAGAGGGCGCAAATTGCCGACAGGTGGCAAGAAAGGGTGATGCGAGAGTTGAAATGATAGGGAAACAATAGGAAGAATCAAGAGGAGGCGCCTCAAAGAATAGGAAATATGGACCCTCAGGCGGATACCCTGGAGAGGGAAGGGACCACTGTGGGAGTGTGACGGGTGCATGGGAGCCCAACTAGGAGAGAAAGGGAGACTACGACTGATGAAGATGATGCAGGTACGTAGCCTGAGGAAAGTTCTGATGGCGAATGGTATGTCGTGATGTAGAAGTTGTTTCAAGAACGGACATAATTCATCTCTCCAAGTAGTCCTACTTCCCAAATTTTGCACGGAAAGGATCCCTACCTTCCCCTGGTACTCTATCAACCTGTAAGTAATATTTTCGTTAAGTTACAAGCATTGAGTCGATTGCACAGTAGTTCATTTTCGGCAACAACATACATTAATAGCAACGTTACTAGTAGTATTGCAGTTCCTGGTGGGATAGTCACACAACCAGGAACCGGAGGGCTTATTCTAGTCACCCCTTCGCAAGTAAATATGGCTGGGTCTTTCACCCAGTATCTAGAATTTTATGGCCGAGGTAATGATGATGTGGAGCAACATTGGTATCTCTATGAAGTCATATGGAGGGCTAGGCATACGCCAGACACAGGGAGGCTAATAGAATTCCAAACCACACTCAGAGAAAGGGCTCTGCGATGGTTCATAAAGTGGTCAGAGGCCCACCCAAATCCAACAATCGTGGATGTCAAGCGGGATTTGTCTGAGAATTTAAGCTCCCCTAGACAGACCAGCAGGGTCTATCCGAACTCTGGGAGGTTAAGCAGAAAGAAGGAGAAACTGCATGGGAGCTGATGCATTGGTTCAAGGACGCGATCGGGAAACTCAACTACCCGATCGACCCAAACCATCAGAGGGATTGGTTCATCAAGGCTTTTCTTCCCTTGACACGAACCCCCCTCACCCAGCAGAAGATCGACAACTTGCAGGATGCTCTGGAGTAGGCTATGAAGATAGAGGCAATGGCGGGCTACCCTCAGGAATATCAAGGAGGGTCGACCCCATAGGATCCTTCCTTATTGGGATTGCAACATCAGATTGCTAGTTTGACTTAAAAACTTAAGGAGATGCAGCCTATAAGACCAACTAGGGCGAACGTTTGGTGCACGCACTATCTGGTCGAAGGGTATGTGGCAACTGAGTGTCCCCAGTTGCGTGGCCTGGGTGTGGGGCCCTCAGTCATGAAAATACAGGGAGGTCCACCTAGTGGGGGTGGTGCGCCGATGAATCCGCAGGGGGTCTATCAGCTGCAACAACCTTATGCGGGGTTCCCACCTCAACTAAGACAGATCGCCACAGAATATTGTAAAATCTTCCAGACGATGGGTCATCAACCTCAGACATGTCTGATATTGTAGAAGTATTCCAATGTCCCAAACAACGTATATTGTGAGTTTTGTGCTTCCACGACTCACAACACCGAGCAGTGCAGAGCTCTCGACGCACTAGCAGACCGATTGGATTGACCCTCGTATAAAGTGAACGAAGGTTCCAGGGGAAAAGGAGGCGGAATACACAGAGGCTACACAGGGGGACGGGGTCCGATGAAATGCTACAACTGTGACCAGGAGTGTCATGTGGCCCGGGAATTCCCCCTTCCCAGATGCCCATGGTGTTCCCAGTGCCGCATGAACACCCATGCAACATAGGACTGCCCTGAACTTATCAAGAAGTGGGAGGAACGAGCACAACATAGGAGCACGAATTTGGTAAAATATGAACCTCGGGGAACCGCGACTCTTGCCATGCAGAATGTAGCTACTGTGATGCAAGGCGGAAAGAAGACGAGGGAGGAAGTTCGGAAGAAGGACCCAGTATGAGGGACCCGACCCGCCTCCCCGAAACAATTGATCAGGCCAGACGAACAAAAGAAGTACTTCCAGGAGGCGGTGGAGACATTTGCTCAACTGGGGGGAGCCAAAGGCCTTGAGGTACCTATGACGACTGATACCAGGGACCAGAGTGCCATGGGGGCCCTGATTGAGGAGTGGCTCTAGTTATTCCTCAAGATTGTTGACAACGCTTCGATGTGGAAGCAACTCAAGCATACCTTGGAGGACGTACTGCAGGGGAATACAGGGCTGAGGGAACCTTTGAACACAACACCCCAGTACGTACAACGGGTTAAGTGGAACAAGAAAAGAGTTCCAAATTAACACACAGGTTGCGGGATTTTAGATCAGCGACACCATGCTCGACTTAGGATCTAACGTCAATATCCTGCCACAGAAGACGTGGGAGGCTCTTAGGCGGCCATGACTGACCTACTCGCCAATCAAACTTAGAATGGCAAACCAAAACTTCATTGTGCCAATCGGCCGACTTGAGGGTGTCGAGGTCGACATTGCAGGGGTGAAGACTTACAGGGACTTTGAGGTCATTGAAATCATGGGAGACAAGGATCCCTACCCTGCATTTTTAGGGATCGACTGGGATTTTGAGAATTATGCCATCATCGACCTCAAAAAGGAGCTGATGATTTTTGAAGATGGAGAAGTCTGCGTGACTCAGCCTCTAGACCCGTATCAAGGCCCGAGGTATACAGAAACTGTGGATAACCGAGAGGATGCTCAGATGATGGAAAACCTCTATCAGATGACAGCAGGGAAGCAAGAGGACTATATTAACCCAACCACAACCAGCTCTGTCAGCTGGCGTAGTGTCCAGATCTCGGAGCTGGGGTTAGAACTAGCCTAGGAAGACTGGCAACAAGGTGGGTATGAGACCAGCACGCGGCGATGTGCCAACATTGCCAGAGTCCATTGGATTGGTGGTGAGATCAGGGAATACCCCACCCTATCCAACATGCAAGCCGTAAATACCTTCATTGCAAAGGTAGAAGACACGGTGCTAGAAGGAAGCAGGATACCACTTTTGGATGTAGCACTATAGTCCACATCAGCCAGGTGGTGGAAAAATCACCGCAAGACCATGTCGCGGTGGAGTTGTGTGGCGGAGGCTTTGAGGGCATGGTTCAAAGAAGACGAAGGCCCTCGAAGCAGGCACGGGTTCCAATGGACTTCAGATCCGAGGGACCACCTAAAAACCTACGAGGAGTAGTGGCAAAGTCTAGGGTACTCGGAAGAGCTGTGGGTACATTGGTTTGTCCACTCCTTAGATACCATCCCCCATTCGTGGTACTTAGAGGAAGAGAGAAAAAGAGGGACCAACTCCTCGCAGTAAGTCACGGAAAATTTTTTTCGGTGCTTTTCCTTCGAAGGAGAGACAGAGCTGGTGTCCCAGGCATTACAGGCCATCAAGGGGGTTTAGTTTCTCCATGATCTAGGGACCAACGAAAGAACTTTAATACCAAATTCAGAGGGCAGGAGTGAGCTATCTTGCCAACGGGTCGACGACGAGCCAGACGATGATAGTCTAGAGGATATAAGGCACCTATATTTTGAAGAGAAGGAAGGCGAGGAAAATCAAAGAAGAGACGACCACTGAAGGTGTTCATCTACTCCCGCTGAAGAAAAAGAAGCTAAACATCGGCACGGAGGAAAAACCTAAACTTGCTACAGTTGGGGACTATTGGGATGAGGAGATGACAAAGGAAATTTTTAGCCTCCTCCAGGAATACGAAGAAATATTCCCTTCATCGGTTGTAGACTTAAAAGGCATCAAAGGGGACCTCGGAGAAATGTGTATTGTGCTGAAACCGGACGGCAGGCCCGTGAAGCATCGACCCTATCGGTTGAACCCGTGGATCAAAGAAAAGGTCAAGTTGGTGATCGATAAGATGCTGACGACAGGTCTAATATTTCCTGTGGAAGAAGCAGAGTGGGAGAGTCCCATCATCATTCAGAATAAGAAGGACCAGTCAGAAATCCACATCTGTGTCGAATACCGGAGTCTGAACAACGCTTTCATCCATGACCCATTTCCCACTCCATTTAGCGACGAAGTATTGGACCATGTTGCGGGGAATGAGGCCTACTCCTTCATTGATGGATTCTCAGGCTACCATCAGGTGCGCATTGCAGAAGAGGACAAAATGAAGACAACGTTCACCACCGAGTGGGGTTCGTTTGCATACCACATGATGCCATTCGGGTTGAAGAACGCCCCTACTATGTTTTCCTGGATTGTCATCGCTGCTTTCCAGGAGTACATTCATAATTTTTTGGAAGTCTACATGGACGATTGGACTGTCTACAGTTTGCTAAAAAACCATGCCACCCTGTTACGCATCATGTTTGATCGATGTCGACAATTGCAGATTTCCTTGAACTTGAAGAAATGCATCTTTGCGGTTCCTTTCGGAACGCTGTTAGGACATATGGTGTGCAAGCAAGGGGTCTGCGTCGACCCTGCCAAGGTAGCCGTGATCATCCACATGGAAGCCCCCGAAACGGTGAAGCAGTTGTGGGCATTGCTAGGGCACACAGGTTATTACAGATGGTTCATCCGAAATTATGCGAAGATCACTGCTCCTCTGGAAAAGTTACTATGGAAGTCAGAAGTGTTCCAGTAGATGGATGAGTGCGGAATGGCCCTTGACACTTTGAAGGAGAAGCTGGCAACGATGCCCATTCTGTTTCACCCAGATTGGGATAAGCAGTTCCACGTGAATATTGACGTTTCCAGTATTGCACTTGGGGCTGTCTTGGCGCAACTAGCAGAGATGACAGTTGACCACCCAATTTACTTCGCCAGCCACAAACTGTCTAATGCAAAGCAGAATTACACCACTACCAAGAGGGAGGCCCTTGCAATGGTGTACTCATTCCAGAAGTTCCGCCACTATCTTCTAGGAAGTAAATTCAAGTTCTTTACGGATCACTCTGCGTTAAAGTACCTGGTCAATAAGCCCATTTTGGAAGGACGGATATGTCGATGGCTTCTACTCTTCCAAGAATTCACCCTCGAAGTGATCGTCAAGCCCGTGAGGTTAAATGTCAAGCCCAATCACTTATCCTGGTTGGAAATAGGGGAGAATGAAAACTCTCTCGATGATTAGCTGCCAGATGTTGATCTCTTCCGAGTCGAAGCCATACCAGATTATTTGGCTGACATCACAACTTATTTGATCACGGGATAGTGCCCTTAGCACTACACCCCGCTCCAGAAATGGCACTTGGTCATCCACACTGCTGAATATCAACTAATTGTAGGGTAGTTGTATAAATTGGGCCTCGATGAGGTTTTGCGCAGATGTATACTCGACCACGAACGTGAAGCCATGATGTGGGAGTGCCACAACAGTGTTGCGGGTGGGCATGTGGGGGCGAAACCCACTGCTAGGAAGGTGCTCCAAGTTGGACTATGGTGGCCGATGGTCCATGTCGATTGTAAGACATTTGTTAAGAGATGCGATGTCTGTCAGCAAATAGGGAGGCCCTCTCACAGGGACGAGCTCCCGCTACACCCGGTGCATGTGTTGCGATCGTTTGAGAAGTGGGCTGTCGACTTCATAGGCTCCATAGCCCCAGTAGCTAGGCATTACAAGGCCCAGTATATCATTACCGCCATTGACTACCTCACTCGATGGGCTGAGGCCGCGGTGGTACGGGACTGTACGGCTGATACAACAGCTTGGTTCATCTTCGAACACATCATAAACAGGTTTGGCTGCCCACGAAGCTTAACCAGTGATCAAGGTAGGCACTTCATTAATGAAATGGTCAAATTTATACTAGACACATTCATGATTCAACATCATAAAAGCATCCTGTACCATCGGTAGGAGAACGGCACTATTGAAGCGTTCAAAAAAATCCTCGAAAAGGGTTTGACGAAGATCTGCAATGCCAAGCGAGATGATTAGGACGAGCGGTTGCCAGCCACACTATGGGCTTATCGAACAACGGTGAAGCGATTGACCAATCAAACACCGTTTCAACTGGTGTATGGTCGTGAAGCTGTGATTCCCACCGAGTTCACCATACCGAGTCTGTTAATTGCCAAATCCCTCAAGTTCTCGGAAGAAGAATCACTACAGGAGTGCCTCCATGAACTCCAAGAACTGGACGAGGCCCGGTTTCTAGCCGAGTTCCACCAAAAGGCTCAGAAGGATAGGCAAAAAGTGTGGCATGACAGCCACATCAAGTGCAAAACGTTCCAGGTTGGAGGGAAGGTTCTCTTATATGATAGCAAGTTTTAGAATTTTTCGGGAAAACTGCAGATGCATTGGTTGGGACCTTACTGTCAGTTTGAAAGGGATTAGAGATTCCTGAGGCAGTTTGCTGGCTCAACCGAATGATACCGGTTTCTACTCCGGTGGGTGAATGGCACACGCCTGGCCCTACCATGATTAATTTTTCATCGACTTTCATTAATAACTCTCACCACGGAAAAGTATGTTGGCAGCCAGTTGAATAATACTCCGCATAGCGGAGATGAGCGCCAAATGATATTCCGGTGTCCATACATAGGTGATAATAGCGCTGTTGCGGACCCGAACCTCAGCCCCGGTAGCCAACCAGGAAGACACGTCTAGCGTCATCATTGTGGGATATGTAAACATATGCGGTGCGGGTCCATATCATTTGATTGGTATGCAACATGGGTCCATGGGATACTTTCGAATTTTAGGCATAAATTTCCATATTAAGTAACATGAAATAATCATTTTCAGGTAAAATAACCTCGGTATCACGTTAACCCATTTCATACCTGTCGGCGGAATGCGAATACACCTTAGCGGGTGATTAATCGCGCGTTATCGGCGCAATGAAATGCGTGGGAATTAACCGTTATAGGGTCTCCCGTGACCTCACTCATGCTGGTTAATTACATAACACCCCACGCATCAGAAAAAAAAACATGAGAATACCGGAGGATTAGAATTAGAAAATTGGAGCGAAACTAGATGGGTAGAAGTACCCAGCACGGGCCAAGAGAAGACGCCGAACCCATTCTACAAGTGTATCCATGGGTGAATATGGTCATCTTGAAAAGCCAAGATGGTCACCGAAACCAACGGTCGTGAAATCACAACTTGATAGCGAATTCCTTGAAAATAGAGGTCCCTCGTCGGGGAAATACGACTTAATCTTGCCCTCATAGATGTAGACACTACAGACTGGTTTGAGTTCCCAACACTTAAGCGCCCGATTATTGTATGGGCAATACCACGAAGCAGGAACGTACCCAACAAAAAAATTTTTGCCCGGTTACGGAACGTGACAATCACTCATTTTAGTTGTAAATCTCGTTCGTGGGAAAACAAGACCATCCATACGATTGCACCAGGTTCTTGCTCGGCCGCATCCGAATGGGTCCGTTGTGGTTGAATAGAAGTCCCAATCCGTAACGAAGAGTTCTCCCATGGCTCATGGGGCTTTCACGGAGCAGCCGGGATGTGTCTGCATGATAGACCGCTACGAACGACGAAAATTAAGGATATGCCGACTATTATGAAAAATAGCACACGACGGGGAGAAAGGGAGCGAGTGGAGCTGTCAACAAACCCGAAATCAAGTTCATGCTACCTCATTTCCGGTAAGACAATAGGCACTACACGAAGGGAGAATGTGCCTAGATCTTATCTCCGTTGCGAACAGCATGTCCGGGGGCTAAGTTGGACGTGCTCCTTCCCTGCGAAGGACTTGTTTTGACGCATCACGAAGAAGACAGCTTCACAAGGGCCACATGCTTTATTTATGGGTATTTGACCGTTCATTTGCCATGTGAGTAGCATACTCCCCTCATCGGGATACCGACGAAATAGCGAAGGGCGACCTGCGGCGATCGGGGTTTGTCTCATGGAAAGGTGTCGAAAGTGATCCCCGACACCAAGGGTCCAATGCGAGAGGCATTTAAAAGTTGGTATGGTTTAATGATAGATGTGGTAGCAGGTCCGATGGGGTGCCCGGAAACACTGCGGGCGGTACGATGGCTGTTATGGTTCGGTCGACCACGGACATACCTTCCTCCAAGACTACTTGCGTGCGGGAGAGACATTTCACATGTGTGGCCCCAGTTCCGACTCCAAAGACATGTTCATAACCTTTCTTGAAAAAGAGAAAAATCTAATGAGAGCAGGAGGTCCCAGTTTTGATGAAGATGTTCAAATGCTAGGGCTGAGTTTAGTGAAGATATCAACAATTTTTTCTTTTGTGTAAACATACTCAAGTTTGATATTCTTTTCAACAACTTTTCTCCTAACAAAATGATATTTGATGGAATGTTTGTTTTTTGAATGCATAGCCAGTTCTTGGAATCTTGATGGAACTAGTGTTGTCACGAGAATATGGGAATAGGCTCATGAATTGATACTTGAAAGATCTTGGAAAGTTTGTTTTCATCCCAAAGAACAGGTACAACCGCAGTGCTCTTTTTACCGATGTATTATTAACTTTAGCTATGAATATTAAGATTGAAGTTTGCTTTTCTCAACATGATGTGAGACAACCACCACCATTAAGTGTCACTAATGCTCTTACAGTCATCAATGCTTCTGCCCAATATGCATGTGTAAAGGCTTGAATAGTAAGTTGTTACATGAGATACCTGACCATATTCTTCTGTGCCCTTTATATGTGAGGTATTTGTGTGATAGTATGTGATTCTTTTGATGCTGTGAAATCTTCTGCTGTCAGCTTCCTTTGCACCAACATGCGGCCAAGAAAATTTGTACATATAGAAGACTACCAATCATATGTCTATGCAACTTAAGTCATCCTTAGATGGTCATCTGTGCTCAATTTGAAAATTGTTGCCATTGGAGTAAGGATAGGTTCAATCTTTGTTTGAATTTGTGAGCATTTCCTTGATGTGTAGCTTGACATATAAATATTCACTTTCTCTTCTTGAGATATTTGGAAACCTAAGAAGTATGTCGATAGCAAATAGGAACATCTGTCCAATTTTCATCTTTGTGAAAATTTCTTGTAGTCGATCATCATTGCCACCAAATATTATATCATCCACATATGCCTCACTTGATTGTTAAGTGTCTTTATCTATTTGTACATAAATGTGCCTCAACAATACCTTTCTTGAACCCTTGTTGACGTAGATATCCATAAAGATGAGCATACCATGCTGCGGGAGTACGCGGAACATAAGGCCTTCTTTAACTTTCAGAGACATAGTCTTCAACGCTTCTTGATAGTAAAAAACCTTAGGGTTGTTCGTCTAGCTTCTTCTTCTAATTCTCCATTTGAGAAATGTTGACTTAACATCCATTTGGTGAACTTTGATTTTTCTTGGTTGTTACATGGGCAAGAAACATTCGGATAGCTTCCATTCCTAGCCTCTTTTGATGAAAATTTTTGTTGAAATCAATTCCTTCCACTTGTGCATAGTCTTTTTGTTGATATTTTCTTTTTATTTCTAATGTACCTTCATCTTCATTCGATTTTTTCACATGAACACCCATTTAGTCCCCAATGAAATTTTTATCTTTTGGTCATGGAACTAATTTCCTGGGTGTTATTATTCTCAATTGATCCAATTCTTCATTCATAGCTGCTACTTCAATTTTCATTTGGGTACATTCCTCGAAACTACTAGGCTCAAATGTTGCTAAGCAGCGTGAGCTTGTTGTGATGAGCAAGCATGGGCAGCTTCATTTGTATCTTGACCAATTTGATTTGATGGATGGTTCTTTTGAATCCACTCTTTTGTTCCTTTGCGGAGGAGCTTGTTGTTGTTGTTCTGGTATATCTTGATGATCATTGTTTACTTCTTCTCGTTGATAGTTTCTTCTTGTTCTACAATTTTATAAATATTGTCTTTTCAGCCTCTTGTCCACCTCCAAGTTTCAAAGGTCTGGAATCTTCATCATTGCTTGCTAGAACACCATCTTCGTTAAATATAACATTTATGCTCTCCACTATGTATTTTCATCTTGAATTATAGGGTATAGGCCTTTATTTTGTGTGAAGTAACCAACAAAGATACCTTCATCGACCGTGATTCAAACTTAGCCCAAATTTTGATCTTCTCTTTTGATACAACATTTTCTTAAGATTAAAATATTTTGCATTAGCTAGTTTTCCTTCATAATTCATATGGAGTCTTGTTGCAATTGTTACGAAAGACTTGAAGTTGATAATAAGCCGACATATCAATTAGCAGACCCACAATTTTTGATCCAATTTTGAGTCCTTCAACATTGTTACCCACCCTTTCTGTGCGTTCTATTCTTTCTTTGACAACTCCATTTTCTTTGAGGTGTTAAATGTATTAGTGCCTTTTTATTCCATTTTTGTCACCAGTTTTTGAAATAATTTGAGTAGTTCTCCACCATTATCGTGTTAAACATTTATTTTCAAATCGGTTCATTTTCAATAACTCTTGTAGATATTAAAGCACTCAATACTTGATTTTTTTCTTTAGAGCGAAAGTACATCATCTTGGTATGATCATCCCCATCATTAACATAGAAATGTAATTCTCCATGCTTTTTTCTCCATAGGACCACAAAAATCAGTGTATCAATTCAATGGATGTGATGAAAAGTGTTCTTTTGTTTTAAATTGGACTTTTATCTGCTTGCCATCTTGAAACATGCCTCATAGTGTGTTGGAAAGGTTTGAGTTGCCGACATTCTACATCTTTTGATTCTTTTGCTTATCCATCAGGAATTTTCAAAGTTTATTTCACCCATAATCAACATCTTCTTTAGCTAGTGGTATGCATTAGTTGCTTCATCCCGAAACATATGTCGTACGAGCCTCGACTTCTTTAACAACCACAACCATACACTGCCTTTCTGATTTACATTTGTGAGTTGAATAACATTGTCTTGTCCTTGACCACATTTTTCGAATAGCGATTGTGATTCATGTTTTAAACCAATAAATTGTTCACCGCTATATCTTTGTACGAGAGTGATAGTACACGATCTATAACATTTTGAAGATCCATCATTTCCAAAGGATATGGTTCCATCATATTCTCTTTTCGGAAGATACGAATTTCCTTCTATCTCCCGGTCATATGCGTTGAGCGACCAACACCTTGACATATGACACATGTTCCTTTTGAACCTTTGAAGCAAAAACACAATTGAGTCTTCTTCTTCTTCCATATTGGGTTCTTTATGTAGCTTGAAGATTCTTTTGAAGTTTTCAAATGCTGCGGTCTACTGGTATGTCTAAGTTATTTCTTAGATTTTCAAATCTATTGATGT
This sequence comes from Pinus albicaulis, assembly GCA_034641835.2. Classification (NCBI taxonomy): domain Eukaryota; kingdom Viridiplantae; phylum Streptophyta; class Pinopsida; order Pinales; family Pinaceae; genus Pinus; species Pinus albicaulis. The sequence continues at coordinate 318,263,472 of CM076584.1, read as the reverse complement.
TTCGTTGAGCCACAATTCACATTTGAAGAATCTCTTGGGTGTATTGGTTCCATAAGTGCGTGCGACATTTAACTTTATGACAAATTTTCCCATGAATAACAATATCCATGAAAAATATGTTTGGTACGGATGAAAATCTTCCTTGATCATCTTCTGGATGTGTATAGAATCTTGTCCAGTGAAAGTCTTCATGTATATGGGATCTCCATAGGTTCATTGTATTTTGATGTGAAAGGTCCTTCTTCTTCTTCTTTATCGCTTCGAAGCCGGTTACCTTCGTTGTAAGATCGTTGATTGTTGATGAGTTCTTCCAATACTTATCCCATTTTGTTATTTTCAATTTTTAGACAATTTTTCCCCTTCTTCTTCCTTACCTTTGGGTGAAACTACTTGACTTCTAATGCTTCCCTTTCTTGGTTGCTTTCTTCAACTTCTTTTTGAAGTGACTCTTCAATACATTGTGTTCTTCAACCTCAATTTTGAGACTTTGAACTTGTTCTTCAAGAAGTGTTGAAACTGGATATTCTCAACATTGAGCTCTTTTATAAACGATTGCCTCCTCATAAAATTCTTCTATGATCGGCCTTCTTCTTCATTGTTTGATACTTCTGTTTGTGTGCTTGGCCATAAGTAATGCTTTCTCATTGACTTCTTCTTTGCTGCTCACTTGCTTCATCGGATGAAGACTATCTTCTTTAGAGAGAAAGTTCCTTTTGGATCCTTTATTTTTTTTCCTTACTTGTTAAAATTTCTTAAATCCTTTCTTTCCTTTTGAAATGCCATCCTTTTTGTTCGAGGAAAATTTTTTTCTACGAAATGCTCATACTCACCACAAGCTGAAACATATAAATATAAGTTTACCTTTGAATTTTCCCTTACCGGGTTGTAGTTTTATAGTAAAGTAAACATATTCTTCTAATAAAAAGACTATCCCATCATCTCCTTTCGTCACCTTGCCAGTGCATGTCATTTCAATTGAAGGTTGTTTGTCCTTATTGGTTTGTGGGTCTGTGATCTTGCCGGTTTCTAATTTGAAGTACCCCTTTTTTCATCGAGTCTCATTTCATATGCTGAGAACTCCGCATGTAATTCTTCCTTCTTGAGTTTGTCCAAATTTGTGTCTTGTGTTCTAAGGCAAATGCCTTTGGGTTCTGAATCTCCTAGTAACGTTCTAAGAATATTCCATATAATAGTCTTCGTCGACTAGCTCTCCCAAAATCCTTCCCGATGTGGTTATTTCATCGATGTATTGAGTATGCAACAGTGTTGCAATCTTATTTCATTCGAGTTGCTCAGAATTTTCTCTGTAGTTGAGCTTTGCTTCTTTGACTTGTTTGAGTCACACCACACATATGTATTCTAAACTCGTCCTTACATTGCAGCGGTTTTATTGACACCTTATGATAGCGATTCAATAAGTCCACTTTGATAATGATATTCTTTCGCGTCATTACCAAACTCTTCTTACCTTGTTCCGTAACGGTTGATGTAAGTCCATTTTGAATGATGTCCATACTTGACCAAACACGCCCAGTGAATACTTCATTATTCCTTTCAGTGCCTTTCTTTTTTCATTGAATAAGAGGTACACCATTCTTGGTATGCTCCTGACCTCCTTCATTTGTTAAACTACTATTGAAGGAACCAAGCTGCGAAGCCAATTATTGGAAATATTAGAGAGGGGAGGGGTTAATAAGTATTCCTTTCAATTAGGCGTGAACATAATCTTCAATTATTATCGATTTTTTAGCCCATATTGATAATAAACAAGAGGGAACAAAAATATGCCCTTAGTTTTTAAGGTGAAGCCACTGTGAGACAAAAAACACCTAATGCTTTTCTAATAGTTGCTTTAATATTCAACTCCAATTGAAAATAAAGCTCCCAACTTCATAGAAGATACGAAAAGAAGGTGTTCTCCGGCTCATGGATGGACATCCAACCAAGGAATTATTCGGTGATCGAGGGCGGAACGGATGCTCCAACACCCAATGAGCTACAGCTCACCCTAGCACCCACCCTATACCATATGTAAGAATAAAGAAGAATGGACTCACGTGCCGAGAAAATGGTCCACTTACTGATATAGAATGATGTGAAAAGAATATATCATACCATAACCCCAACTTTGATACAACCACAATGATGATCTAGACCTTCAACAACCTCTTCAGCCACTTCAGCAGGATAGACACTGGTACAATTTGTGCAATAATGTATTTACAATAGACAAGTATAATGATAACTTTATAATGATTGTATGAAGTGTTGCCTTGAAGACTTACATATGATGAACTTCTTGTTCTTGTTGTGCACCCTTGGTTGCAACTTCTCTTGTCATGCTACCCTCTACGCACCTTGCTTTGCTTTTCTTGTCATAGAAAGTACGGTCCTTTGCAACCATGAAAACACATGATCTAGCTTTCTTGCCTTGTAAGGCTTGATATTGAATGCGGTGTATTCATCATTCGGATCTCGATATACGATTTTAGTCTTGTAGTAGTCCTCGAGTCATCTTCCAATACTCACTGGGTCGACCAATTTGGTTCTTGAAGGATTGTACCAATCTCTCACAATGCCCTAATTGTAAGGTGACTCGCGGGCGCACATGTACGTCATGCCATGTCAACTGTTTCTTCATTTGTTCTGAAATTGATGAATCGAGTAAAGATTGTGCACTGTCTAGTCACTTTATACGGAATTCAATCCGATACTAGGAGAAATTCCAACAGTTACAAGGTCACTTCTTTGAGATGAATTTCCAGCTTGAACCTTCATAAGAAAATCTCCAACACGAACCTTCGTAGAAAAAAATTTGGAAAGCGAAAAATTACGAGATATTTTGTTTCTGATGGTTGAATCCCTTGCATAAGGAGGAAATGAAGATCACAATTTATATAGATGGCAAGTTGAGAGGAAACTTCAACAAGTGAACGTGGGAGGGATTTTAGGAGCATAGAAAATATTAATTATGACTTTTCAATGACCCATTCACCCTAACCCCATGGGGTTTAGCCCATGGCCCCAAGTGCAAACTTGAACATGAATATCTCTCAAGCAGTGAATAATTGCATAGCGTGCCATGTATCAACGGAAACATCTCGACAAGTAGAAACCATCAAAAGCATTATTGACCTAGACTATATTAATTTGGTGGGTAAAAATTCCCATGCAATATTAGGTTAGCCCCTAGTGCTATGGGTTGACATCAATGACAATGGCAGTCAACGAGTTTGGGTATGGGGCCCAGGGTTTTATGACAAAGAATAGGACACGAGTCTAGTGGGGTGATGAAGTAAAGGCAGGTGATTGTGATTGACTCGGGATGAAGTTAAAAAATATGGTCGGGAACATTGGGCCCTTGTTTTGAATAAAGAACAGATTTTGAGTAACGACGCATGGCCATTTGTAACCAAGCCGCAAATACGGTGAGTGGTGGAGCTACGGGGTTGCGGGGGAATAGAGAATAGTGAAGAAAGGCAGAGTGCGGAATAAAATGAACCCAAAGAGAAAGATACAACGAGCGTGACCAGAACTCACTGACAACAAGAGAAGCGAAAGTGAAAAATGCAAAAGAGCTAGCAGTTGCGATCAGCGGGTGAATAAATAACAATCATGACAAGAAAGAACATGGATGAAAGATTGAAAGATTGAGCGTCTTTGAGAGGAATCTATTGAGCACTTCAGTATCTTTGTAGTTCTGGGTTTCTCTTATCATCTTCTGTCTTATGAAGATGTCATAACAAAAATTATAAAAGCTCTTAGGTGGAAACGATGTAACTACGGATGGGTTAAAAGTTATCAATATAATTGCGATTCTTTTAATATACTTGTGCTCATAATTACATGCATACATGATGTCAACAGTGTCTGGCATTTTTGTTCTTAGTATACATTCAATTTTACGAATATTGTTACGTATATGATGATATTTATGTAATCAATTCTGTATTAATCACGAGTTGTGGATCATGCCACAACAAATCTGATACATACTGCATGTGAGTGGTAACCTGCCCTGGGAGTGAACTCTGCTCTAAGTAGGGTGACTTAATGCCGAGCGTGGTCCTGAACTAGCGGTTACTTGTTTGTTTTAATCTTACGAACATGGTCTTGTATCTGAACTGTTCTTCGTAACATCACATTGAGAGCTTGTCCTCGATTATTAAAATACGGAACAACATTAAAACATACAATTTTAAGAGATTTATAATCTTGCGCTTGATTTACAATTAAAATTCACATGTGCTTTCCCCTCCCAACAACTTCAAGCAAGTACTTGAAAAAAATTTCATTGGATCAACACTTTTGTGGCTTCGATCTTTGATTTCTTTGGTCACTTTTTCACACCAATCCAACTTGCTAGCTTTGTTCTTCTTGGAGTACTTCTTCACCTCCTACACTCAACATGCAACATTTTTTTCACTTTGTGCTCCATATTCCTTGATAAAATAGTTCTGACAAACTGGGTCCTTCCATATTCCTTGTTGAGCAGTTCATGAAAAATTTCTTCAGGACACCCCCAACGTGGTTATGATTCTAATAAGTCATGATAATTACCTTTAACATCACCCCCCCCTTCTTTGCTTTGTATCCCTTGGGATATTTTGGTCCCCTTCCATGCTGGGTCACTCACCTTCAGGATTAGAACATTTCACTTATTTGATTATTAATTGCCTCCAAGTGATGCATTCATCGCAAGAGCTTTAACCCATAGGAAAAGTTTCTGCTCAAAGGCAGTGATTTCATATGCACTTCTATGCAGATGTATCTCATGATTCATGAGAGTATTAGGAACCATTGGGTGATAGTGTCCCATAATAGCCCTGTTTACAGTATCTTACCAATATTACTATATGCTTTAATTCACTTTTTGTTAACTATCAATTTTTAGCTTAACTCATCCACCCAAATCGAAATTCCATTTTTATACATCACAACACACAAAGTGCCATGAGATTCATAATAAAGGAGTTGTAATAAAATTAAACAATACTTCATTAAAGCTTATCTATGAGGTAAAATTTGAAAATTTTCAATTTTCTTTCTGCTTTTTAACCAAGCAGTTATATCTGTAAAAACATCATAAATCGGACTATCGGAATCATGTTCATAATTTAGAAATTCATGAAATCAATGAAATAATAATACTTACCTTTGAGTTGTTGTTACTTGTTTTATACACATGCGGTATCAATTTCCAAAACTCAACCAAACCTCTAGTGGTCTTATGTTATAATACGAATAATAGATCGGTTTAAAACCTAACAAGTAGTCAATTATTCTGTTTCTGATTTTGACACATTGGATCTGTTTCGACATAACAAGCACCAGTAATTATTGTATATATATATATATATATATATGTATGCATGCATGTTAATAACAACCAGCCCCCATCTCACTCACTTCTGTTGTGTGATACCAATATTGGTAGTTTTGTTGATAGAAATAATATTTACTATCACAATGACTCCACATCAAAACTTTCAAAATACACAACTTTGTAGGTCCAAACATTGCCATACATGCTTGTCCCAAAACATTATACAGTGGCATTTATGCACAATTTACAACACAACACGCCCACATATTGGCATGATACAAACAACATGTAAACACAGGTGCACATGGCACAATTTACACACCCACATGGCTTCCCCACCATCACAATTCCCATGACAAATTAGAACCCAAGTAACCACAAATCTGGGTGGTGTACCTATATGTGTTCCTCATCCTTTAACCAGGGATCTAGTTTAGAGCTATTAGAACTGCTATCATGGTATTCAACATTCCCTTCTCATGATGTAAACATAGGAAAAAATATGGAAGTTATAAATACAAGATATTCAATCATAAATAAAAAATAAGTTCTTCTTGACCTTCCCCACAATTGAGAGAATTTATTTGGATAGACCCATTATGTTATCTCGGTGAGCTTCTGTCATATACAATACATAGATTTAAATCATCATTCTTTGCAAGAATGATCTCTAACTAAGCTTATCAATCTCAATGGATTATTTTATTTTTAATCAATTATGTTCATGAATATAACACATATTCATATATACATAAAATAAATTAAAAAATAATTCCTCCTAAAGAAAGACTCCTTAAAGCCACCATCGGTCACAATGGCATTTTCATCATGATCATAAGTACATAATCATATATAATAAGGTTAATGTTAATAAAACTTTGTTTTGTGTCCACGTATCCTTACATCCATTATTCCCCTGGACCCAAACTAGCCCTCTTGGTTGTCAATATTTTTACCTTTTAGTTTGTTTGTAAGTACCAACACTTTGACTATTTATAATATGGGTTATAGAATAGGAAAATTCTAGCCACACATTTTCTCATTGTTGAACGATTGGATAATCCAACACTCCCACAAGTGTGTTGTAACATGCAACCACCTGCGGGGGTCTCGTTGCTTTCTAATGATGTGTTCATTTACTAACATACCCGGTTTTGATGTAACAATAATCATGATTCCAACAAGTGGTATCATGACAAAGGGTCTCGGTACAAAATATGACTTGCTTGAGAAGTTGTTTGGGCATTGGATAATCCTTACTCCCTGGTGTGGTTCATGAAATGTTAGCCTTTACCTCACATAGAAAGGATCCTTTAAATGCGTGATATGTGCATTTTAATAACACTGTGGATTTTTTGTGTAGCAAGTATAATTCACTTGTAAATTGTGTATATCATGTTTTGGGGTGATGTCCACGTATATACACATTAATGGTATTTTCTATTATCACGCCAACTAAACATTTCTCCTTTTCTTTTTCATGCTCTTTGGTTATTTTTAGGGCCTATTTTAAGTCCCTGTTATTAAAGGAAAAAAGTTGAAAAGAAAACGAGGGAAATAATGAGAAAAAGAAGTACAATAAAAATTATTTAGATTTCAAAGAAACATTGTGGAAATGTGAAAATATATAATCCATGAAATTAATAAATTAAAAAAACCACAACACATAAGAATAAAAACAATGCAATCCAAAAAATAATTCAACCCCCATGAGTCTAATGATCATGGAAATCTCCTTATTATTCAAGTGACTATATATATATATATATATATATATATATATATATATATATATATATGTGTGTGTGTGTGTGTGTGTATGTATGTATGTGTATGTATGTATGTATGTATGTATGTATGTATGTTTCCACATACACAATTAGTTAAAACTTGTTTCCAAGGCTAACATGTGTGAAGTCTTACTTTCCCCAATATACTACACATGAAAGTTGTTCCAATATATATAGGCATATTTTAGGGATCTTGAGGGGTATCCTCCTCTATATCAACATTTGTTTTGAAATTTCATATCAGGGTGAGCTCAAAACTATCCCTGAGTTACATGTGCATGTGGAGAAAGTATTTTCTTATGCATTTCACTTTACAATTCCCAATGGGGAATGTTCGTTTTTCGACATCAAGGTGCCTCTTCTTGGACTTTCCGATGGGATTTTTTTCCACATCTCCAAGACTAGGAGTGTATTGTATGGTAGCTTGATCGAACAAATTCAAACTGATGTTAATTCAAAATTTCATAAATCCTTTTTGGCTCTGAAAAAACTTCACTTCCTACGGTTTATGGGTTTTGAGATCAATATTCAAACCACGAGTTTAGCTCTCAGTTCCATAAGGCTTATCCTCTGGGTTACGAAGGTTCATTTTCTTTGGGCATTTCCCTCTTTCTCATTGTGATGGACTTGGTCCTTAACTCTGTTGTATAACACAATACGTACCATTTGAAATATTTGTTGAGTCATGTGCTATGTGTTTCCATGCACTACGTTGTTGGTGTGAAATTAAATATATTATACAAACAGCTATGTTTCCATGATAAGCCAAGCATGCTACATTGCAACTATTCACATACCCTTGAAATTATTATCGGTTAGATGTCTTAAGCAGGAGACAATTTTAATCATATACATTAACTTGATTTTGGAATACACATATTAAAATGTTACCATTGTGAAACCCCTCACATTTTTCCCAAATCCTGACATCCCGAAGCTCTCGGGGTAAACATGAGATGAAATTCTGTGTGACAGTTTCAGATGAACTTATGGAAAATGGGGTCCACTTGTCTAGAAGCGATTGAAAGCTTATCTAATCACACATGATTACTTTGCTATCAACCTAATTTTACTGACCTTATTCATTTCAATTTTTTCCTTAATTTAATAAAACATTCTATTTTGAAGTTTTTGGGTTCTAAATTTTTAGTATGTTTTGAGGCCTAACGACATTTTCAAGGAAAATGGAGGCAGAAAATGTCTTGAAGACCAATATTCCATTTTTTTCTGTGGCTCCTTGGGAGATATTTTCATCGAAATATTATGATAATCAAATGAGATCGTATGTAAGTTGTGACCACCGAAAGGTTGGAGGTCCAAATTACTTTCATTTCTACGAACAATTTGTGTACATATTACTTGTAGGTTATAAATACAAAATTTGTTCATTAATTCAATAATATCGTTAGATAATCAACGACAAGGCCCTATGCCCTCTCCAAATAGTTGCAACACCACTTATTAGTCATGCATTCATTAACCGATCAATAGCTAAACAATTCATGACATGGTCCATATATACGCACATCGTATGGACCCCATGACCACTGAAATAAACAACATATAAACCATGGAAATAACCATAATATCCCACCAGTATGCAAAAAATTATACATGAATCATCATAGAAGAATAAATATTATTAACATGTAAAGAATGCCAACCAAGTACGGGGGACTTCCACGTATGCAAGCCATAGATTGGACTGAACCAAATCTCTCTTTCGACGATCACCCGCACCATATTCAATAATGAATGTCATGTCTCATGGATAAACAACAAAAAAACAAAAAAATGGATTCAGGAGAGCTAAACACCATGACCTCATGGGTGATTCCACCTCATAGTGGGACATCACTAGTATCAAATGATCGTATCTGCCAAGCTATCACATGGCTACCAGGAATTTGTTCCAACTTGAATCTGGGAATAGTGCTCAACCACAAATACGTGGGGATCAAGTGTTTGTTCAACCAAGGCTGCAGGACTGGTACCTCCACCACTTAAGGAGCTCTAAGTGTTTGTCAACAAGGATCTAAAAATAATAACAACCCAAAGTGGTATGAGACTTCTAAAGAATTTGTGCAACCAAGGCTATAGGAATTAATAACTCAGCTTACAACTAACAAGGAACATGAGCACAGTCGAAAAAATAAAGAGAAAACCTGACTTGCAAGGCTATCTAGGAAATGTCGAGGCTGAGAAGAAAATACTTCATCGATCCGATAAATCCTCCATTCCAATGATAGATCATAACAAGTAACTGCATGCAGCATCTTGTGCATGCCAAAACTAGAAAATTAAATCTGTACACGAAACTTGGTACAGCAAAGAAGCAATGGAGTTTGTAGGCTGATCCTTTGTCCCCTTGCACTTTCTTGTTTTTATTTGCCTTCCAATGTACTCGAATGCTCGAAAATTTGCGATGTGAAAAAGACTATGTGTGTGTGCGAGAGAAATAGAGAGAATAGCTCTGAGTAAAACCGTAAAAAATCATGAAATTATCCTCGGAAGCCTTTTTATCATTTGGAGCCTCTATTTTTCTCCGCTTTCCTTAATTGCCAATTTCCTCCTCATGGAATTATGTGACCTTTCACCTTCCTTTTCTCCTATTTTCCATTATTTCATAAATAAAATGTAATAAATGTGACTTTTCCTTTAATATTTCCTTTAATTTCCATAGCCATTAATTAATCACAAGTGATCGCCATCACTATATTTTTCCCAACATTAAGCTTGGAATACGTGTCCAATGACCTTGGTCACTTGTTTTCCTTTATTAACACAGCCATGGTTTTTGGTAATGGTATTGTAGGAATCACTCCCTCCCCTACCTTTTGGGGAAAAGCTGTCCTAAGTGTTCAATGACACTTATAAACTAACAAAACACATTATTCTCGTAGAGCCTCATTATTGCCTCGTTTTTGAAATTTCATTTCCTTAACTTTCTTATTTTGTCACCACCATCAGCTCAAAAAGTATCAAACTACAAATTTTTACTTGGTAAGTTATATTTATGGCCCTATTTTTAATATTTAGAAAATTTCCTTGTTATTATATTAAAATTTGTATTTGGCTACAAAATGTACAATTGCAGCTAATCCATATTTTTATGTACTTTATCTGTTTAAATGTGTTCTAAGATGTGAATAGGTGGCGGTGCAGGTGAAGAATGATCCTATCATGGATTCCATCCTATCCATTTGACCCAAATCAGAAGGAAATCACCCGGATACGCGATCGAAAGGACGGTAAACCAGAAGTCTTTGGAACAAGCAAGCGAGAGTCGAAGCTATCACGCTTCACGATTTTCTTTCACCGTGAAGGCCATTGAAGAAAAAAAAAAAAATGTAATTTCTGTTAGAAGTTTAAGATTTGTTAGTCAAATAGCGTAAAAGCCTCAAGATAATTGCTAACAAGCTTTTATAAAATACGAGCCATCGAATAGATGTAGTGTGAATTGTATACGTTGTGTCCCAGTTAAAAAACTCTTGCTTTTTATTCCTACTTGAATGAAAGAATTATTTGAACTTCAATGCACAACTGAAATTTGGATTATTTTGAAACCATCAGCAGGAGGGCCCTGCAACATAGTTCCATTTCATTTATGTTTTTATATATGTTTCCCATAGCTTTGTTCTTGTCATTTGATAAATTCAATTTTTTGTGCTTTCTTTGTGTTATTTTCAGTGGTAAGTATTTTGGAAAATAGATGAATAGGTTTTTTATCATTTGATGTAATTTTAATTATTGTCTTTACTGTGTTGTAGTCATTTCTAGAATTTCATCTTGTTAGAGATAAATTATTTTTGTCATTTGATGTAGATTCATATTTATTTTTTAAATGGCTAAGCTATAAGTAATCTTAGTTTCGTTCCTTACAGTGATTTTTTGTAGATTAGTTTTTCTCGTGTGATAGAATTTACAAAATTTCCGGTGAAAGAAAATTTCATTTTCCAATTTCAGTGAGTTCACTTTCAAACTTAGTAAGTAATTTGATGATTTTAATTTTTGGTACAAGGATGAGAATGTTTTCTAGTTTTATAGTTATTTCTGCTTGAGAAGAATAAGTGATTTACTTGTTCTTCGCTGGGTCTAAGTTACATAACATTTCATTTCTTGGGGTTATTTTTTTCTAAAGTTTGATTTTCTTATATTATGTTCTCATAAATTTTAGATACTAATAATCGATTAGGAATTTTCTTCAGGGATTGTTGCTTGTTTTGAAGCTGGTTAAATTAGAATGTGGTTAATATTCAATCCATCAAATATATAAAATAAAAACACTTTAAAAAAAAATCCTTGAAAAATAAATTCATCACAATAAACTAAGTGAAAGGCTTCTAGCATATATAATTCACTTGCATAAGATTACTGACTGATACATAATTTACCATTCATCAATTTCAGGCAATTAAATTGACTAAACATTTTAGTGTAGATGTTGAGTGTAAATATAAGCCTTTTATCTTAAAAAAAAAAAATCCATAAAAATAGAAAAATGACATCTTTTGATAGAAAGATATTCTGAGTATATTTGTAGCTGAAGAGGGTGAAACATTTGACAATACAACTCGCACCCATGAATATAAATGATTCCTATCTGCCCAAATATGCATTTTGAGAGTAGAAATAGACTTCGTAAGAGTATTAAGTTAGAAATTCAACTATGGATTCTGTGTCAACTGAAGTAGTTTTGGAAGAACAGATCCTGCATACCCAACGAGAAGGAGTAGTTTTCATCACCTCCTATTAGAGAATTTTTTTAGATCAAAGGCATAAATCCCTAGTGAGGAAGAGGAAGAAAATATTCTTTAATACCATTGATAAAGAGAACAGGAAGAATTAGAAAGAGAAAACAATTCCAATCTTGAGATATTATATCATTTCAAAAAGAATACGACAATGGTTGGGGAAGGGGAAGGAGAAGTAAATAACAATGATGAACATTTAAGAATTGGAGGAGGTGGACCTAGGATTGGAGATGGAGGAAGAGGAAAAGGTGAAGGTAGTGGAGATATAAGAGAGAGAACACAATAGATCAGGATCACATTCTATTTCCCAATATTTGATGAAAGATCTTATTGCCACAGTAAAAAAATATCTCACCCTGCAATCCTTCATAAATTCCATGGATTAAGAAAGTGAGGATCACAAAACATTTCTTTTTGAATTCAAAGTTTTATGTAGATCATGTGACTACTACTCCAATTCTCCAAAAGTGAAATTGTTTCCAACTACCACTTCAAGGATGCAACATTGAAATGGTTCATGGATTAATAACAAGCCTCTATTCTGGAACACGAGAAGAGATGAAAAATCATTCTTATTAAAATACAAGGATTAATGCATGCCTCATAACCGAAAAGATGAATTTTTTTTAAGATGATACCAAGAAGATGAGAATATGGAATATAATTGAAAATTAAGTTATAATATAAAAGGGTTAAAATGGAGAAATTTGGTCAAAGAATGCTGAAAGATCTCTGCTAATCCATTAGAGATATAGATGGATAGATATCCTTGGCAAGGTAGAGAAAAGGAATGTTCTAAAATTGTCATTAGAAATTTCTGAATTATGCATACGTCTTTTAAGAGGTAACTCAAGAGTTGGGAAGAATTCAAGGGACCACATTATCTCTAGAATTAAATATACGATTGGAATAATTAATAGGGTTGAAATAAGGAATTTTCTTGATGAATTTAAAACATACATTTTAGAAGTCTTAGTGAGAACAAATAGACACATGAAATTAAAAAAAAAACAGGCAAAGAGTTGAAGGTGATGCCTTATATGTTTTCCTAAGTACTGCAAAGAAACATTCTTTAAGAAAATCCCTCTTGATTTGAAAAAAGTGTATAAACACCTTGTGTTATATGTATAGAAAATCATGAAACAAAGAGAACACTAATTCCCGGCAGGTCTTAAATATGTCTACCCGAGAAATGGTTCCAAAGCTAGGTAGATCACTCTTTGCTTTTTTAGAATAACATTTCCCAAGGATCCCATAAATCCAAGGTTTCAACACTCAGGATGTGTACTCAACCCCACAAAATAACGGTCTTGCACTGCTGCCATGGAAACCTTGGTCTCATTCTCAACCTTGGACACAAGGATGGAAAAAATCCTTATGGTAGATATTCTCGGCTCACTGATATCCTGACTTATCAAAAAATTCCACCACAAAATTTTTCATAAGTATAGTACGATAACCTCAACCTCGGTTTAAAATCAAAACCAAACTTTCATTACCATTTCACAACGACTAAATCAATTTCCTTCTCAACCACTTCCAAACCCAAAGCATTAAAATCTGGCGACACAGCATTTTTACACAACATGGAGGAATGATTTTTGGAACTTATATGATAACTCCGCTGTAGATCTTAATAATGTCAAACCTGCTCTGGTAGAGTATTAGAAAAGAAGTACCATCTTTGTTGTTATCCAGCGTAAGGATGATCATTTGATGAAGATTACATCTCTTCATCAAAATAAATATCTCGAAAGGAAAAATAACTATTCTGAAAGACATATATCAACGGAAGAAAATATTTCAAAAACAAACACGTGATGCATAATAGACCTAAACTCCGGTATAGAATAACCTTGAACACACATTCAAAACCACCTTTAAAGATTAAGGGATGCAAGGGTGGAAAACAAATCATGATGTGATTATGATATGACACATGAAAGTGAAAAATATTTGTAAAAATACCTTGGCTAGAAACTATAAAATAGAATTCGAAATCCTTTCGAATACAATAAGGGTTAATTATAAAGAAACAGGAAGAAAAAAGGAAAGTCAAAAAGAATAGGTTAGTTGGAAAAATTGTAAAAATCATGATGGAAAAACATCAAAATAAATATTTGGATCAAGGAAGTCCCATTGTGAAAACACATCAATGGTATCGAGTTAAACAAATTGATTGGTTTAGGAACATCCCTGTATCATGAGTAGACAATCTATAGATCAGCTAACAAAATATTTAATATACACAACATTGTTACAATTAGCGAGATAGGTCTCTAATTAAACTTTGATGGTGTAGTGAAAGACATTTATGTATCCTTAGATTCTTAGGAATATATAGTTTATTTATGATCTGTACAGAGAATAACTTAGAGACATCCATTAATATTAGGAAGGTCCTTGATTAGCTATATTTGATTCTTTTATCGGTTGTATATTTGGTGATATATTTTATCTCATGGTATTGAAAAGGAAATTGCATTATATCCCACATGCAAAAACAGTAGAGTGAAAATGAAAAATAGATGGATGATGAAAATATTCTGCAATAGCGCCTATCTCACAAATTAGTGAAGAAAGATGAAATTTCAAGATTCAATAGAAAATAATGAATTGTCTTGACTTCTTTGTGAGAGTAGTGAAAATTTTCTGAAAAAATAGATATAAAATATCTATCATCTAGACAAATGTATTTAATACTGTGAAATTGCAGCAATTTCTTCAGCAACAGAAATATTTAAAGTAAAACATAAAATGTAAACAAAAATATGGAAGAATTTGAAAAGAAAGAAACTGACAAACATTATATAAACATACTGCATATGCATTTGGAATAACATTGACATGAAAAGAATCAATACCAAAGCTTGCATGCATCCTGTGTATATTGAATAAAATACGAGACCAGTACGACAACCTCGAAAGAATGAATCACATGAGGAAATTTATAAAGAAGAGGACCTACAAAAAAAATATTGAATCTAAATTTTATTTATCAATATCGGTGATCATTAGGTTTTAGGCTTTGGTATTGTTCCTAAAAAGAATGGAAAATAGGTATGCTTATTGATTGTAGAGTTGAATAAGGCTACATAGAAAGATCATTTTTCATCCCTTTCATAGATCAGTTTTATATGCAATGTAGGAATAAATTTTTTTCATTTTTGAATGGTTTTAGTGGATGTAACAAATTTAGGTAGCACTAGAAGATCAAGAAAAAACCACTTTACTTTGTCCTGTGGAGAACTTATGCTTGCGAGTGCTTCCTTTTGGATTATGCAGTACTGTAACCATTCCATGGCTTGAAATTATTGAGTATTTTCTCTAATCTAATTCATTGTTAAGTATTGAAAGTGTATATGGATGATTTTATAATATATGGAAATTATTTTGGGGAAGCCCTTGAAAATTTGGAAAAATTTATGATAATATGTAAAGATTAAAATCTCTCATTAAGTCATGAAAAATGTTTTATGATGTCTACTGAGGGGATTATTTGAGCACACCATATTTTAGGAAATGTAACTAAGGTATACTCATCTAAAGTAGAAGTTATTTCCAAATTAGCAGTTCTAACTTTTCAAAGAGATGTTAGGAGCTTTCTTGGTTTCAATGGATACTATAGAAATATTTGCGAAAAAAATTTACAAAATTGCATCCTCACTCTTCAAATTGATTACAAAATATTGTGAATTTAGTTGGAATTATGATTGCCAAAGCCTTCGAAACTTTGAAAAGGAAATATTCATGACATCCATCTTGAAGGACAGGCTGAAATTTCCTTTCCATATTTCAGGCGGTGCTTCTGTACAACTCTAGGAGCGTATTGGGAAAAAAATACTTGACTCCTTATGCCATTTACTATTACAAAGTAATAATCGACTCACCAAAGTTAAAATATCACACATTATTGGCGATTATTTAGCTATTGTCCATGCTATTAACAAATTAGAACACATCCTGGGTGCGAAGCATTATTCTATACGATCGTTACTGCAATTAGACAAGCTGACGAATAAACAAATTACTAATGGAAGAGTGAGAAGATGGTTATTATTATTGCAAGAATTCAATATCACCATTTTAGATTGACTTGGAAAACAAAAACAAGAGTTCTTTGACTTTTTTGTCTAGAATTAAAAATGATAATAGCGATATACTGTAGAATGGTTTCTGATAAATATGTTTTCCAATATCTACTAAATCTGCATGGTTTATGAGATATTGCTAACTATTTTTCCACATGGAAATTACCATGTTATTTTTCCTGAAAAGAAGGAATGATTAAATAGAGTGCATCTTATTCATGGATAAATAAAGAATTGTACAAGTTAGGTCCAGATCTCATTATCCGAATATGTGTGATAGAAGATGAAATAGTTGAGATAGTAAAACCATGTCATGATGAACCATGTGGAGACACTTAAATACAATAAATAATTTCTTATAAAGGTCATACCTTTGAGATGTGCCCAATAACCCTTTTAAGGATGTCGATTAATATATTAAGAGATGTGATAGTTGTCGAAGAATGGGAAAACTGTTCCTTTAGATAAAATTATACAGGCCTCAGGTATTTGTTGAACCTTTTGAAAAATGGACTCTAGATTTTTTGGGATAATCAATCCACCATCAAGACAAAAGAGTTTGTATTCTTGTATGCAATAATTATGTCACTAAATAGGTAGAGCTAAAATCACTTTCTTTGCTACGAAAATTGTGTAATTTCATTTGTTTTTGAGATATTTTACTCGTTTTGGTGTCCACAAAGATAGATTGTAACATATCAAGGTATTCAATTCACATCTAGAACGGGTTGGGGAAGATAATTAGAAAATATAAAATCTAAACATAGAAAGTCACTCCATATACATCCCATGAGAAAATGAGAAAAAGTATAATCTAACAGTGATTGAGGAAATCCTTGTAAGTGCATGCATTTGTAGAAGGGATTGGGAAGAAAATATTGGAAAACTTTGTGAACACACCACATGAAGTACAATAGGACATACTCCCTATGTGAACTTGTTTATGGGAAAGTACTATTTTCAACAAAAATTGATTTAAATAAAAAATTTCAAACGATTAAAGTTGAGACTTGGCGACTTGTGAGAAGCAAAAAAAACATAGAATGGAACAACTACGACCAAACTTGATAAAATAAGACATGATGGAAATTCAAAATACCCCTAGTTTAAAAATAAATATCTAGATGGAATGATGAATATATCAAAGAAAAAAATTCAAAGGAGGTTGTTACTGCTCTTGAGTCCAAAAAGTTCAAGGATTTCCAGGAAAATTTCAAACTCAACGGCTTGGGCCTGCTGATATTGAGAGAGACTTTGATAACGGACGGTCGGGACTCAGAACCATTGATGAAAGAACACAATATAAACGCAGCAAACAGGCAATCGACTGAAATCTATAACTCGAAACCATTGAGAAAGGAGAATTTGTTCGGATTTTCAAAGAACGAAGCTCTAATATAAATTTGGTTGAAAAAATCCTTATTCTTCTCCAACTTGAAAATCTTATTTTATTTTAAAGCTAAAAAAAAAGTATTATTACACACACACACACACACACACACACACACACACACACATATATATTAAAATAAATAAATAAATAAATAAAAATTAAATGTATAAACATGAAAAACCAATTTTTTTGTTTTAAATTTTCTTTATTCTTGTTCTAGAAAATCCCATTCTTTGCATCCTTTTTCTTTTTAAAGAATAATATAGCCACATAATTAAAGTTTGTAAATTTAATGGTTCTATAGATAATAGCAAGCATAAACTTGTTCAGGTAAAGAAAGTGAAAAATTCATGAAAAGAACACACAGAAGGAAATACAAAGAGAAATAACTAAAGGTTGAAAACATCAGAATTCAAGTTATGCCAAATGGATTTTTTTTTAATAATAAGTATTTAAACATTGGAATATGAATTATATGGTCATTATATATACCACCAATTCAAAAAAAATTATTAATTAGATACGATAAGTGACAAAACCAAATCAAATCTCCAAACTGTGTTTAACCTCTCATCATTACACGAACGCTCCAAAATCAAGTCCAGGTTCATTATTGAGATCATCTAACTCATACTCTAACAGAATCGATTGTTCTTAAACCTCACTCACACTCTCAAATAATTCCGAAGCCTCATTAACTCTGTGCTACTGATTCATACGAAACCCTCATTCATGCCACAATAAAGGGCAATCTTGGTAAAAATTCTCCAAGCCATGGAAGTAATAATGAGGATGGGACTAGAAGAAGAAGTTCATGGAAGGTTACTTATGGAGCAAATGAAGTCATGAAAGCATAATGAATCAAGTTTTGTAGAAAAATTTGAAGGTTTCATAAGAGTAAAGCTAAAGGTCATTTTCGAGCTTTTGATGGAATAGGTCAAAAAATCAGAATGTCAAATTTGCAATAACATGGTCTCCTTCACAAAACCACCAGGATACACCGAAGCTGGAAAAGGTGGCTAAAAAATAAAGAATCGAAGGTGAAGAATGAAAATAATTATGAAAAACCCGGTGTGGATACCACCATCTTTAAAAGGAATACCTAGCACAACAATTAAAGGAGAAAATGGAGAAGTTTTCTGTTAATAATTAAAAAATTATCACATTAGAAGAATTGAATGCATATTTTATCATGTTGGGTTATTTGATAGTTTTCTTGAAGGTAGTGAGTGAAATATTCCATACTTCTTTTTTAATAACTTAAAGAAAAATTTGGAGACTATTCAAAAGAAATTCAATTTATGAACAACAGGTGTATCATCATGGGTTCATTAAGAAATTCTTGTTAATTCCACTTGCTTAAAAGTCTAGAGGATACTTGGAAAATTTCCTAATTCCAAATCATTTCAAAAAAGGGGAAACCAAGGACAACCTAGTTGGCAAAGAAAAAAGGAGGAAAATAGTTAAGAGAAGCCTTGTTGAAGGTGAACAACAGCCATCTAGGAACAATCATAAGATGAAGTTCCCATTGCATAATGTTTGAAAACAGAAAGCGTACGAGGACATCGAGAAGAAAAGGGATACATCCTGAAAAACAAGGGAGTCTAAGATAAGGGAAAATAGGGAAAAAATTAGGAAGCCCTCCTCATCGGTGAAAGTGCTGAACTCAGCCCAAAATTAAAGCCTGCATCTCCAAAATAAACATAATTTGTTGGTGCAGAGGAGGAACCCTGAGGTTTCCTCTTGTTGTTATTTCACCTATGTAGTCCAGGGCGAGGACCTCATAAATTGATCTGTGACAACGAAAAAATTTGTAAGCTACATTGAATCTTTGGAGAAAGAATCTGAGAAAAAACCAATCCTAGATAAAAAGAGAGAGCTTAATAGAAATAGTGCAAAGAACCTCCAGTTTTGAACACACTAAGACATGAGATCTTTGGTGGAGATACTAAACATGCATATATAAAATAGGAGCATGAAGCCTTAGAAATTCTGAGAACAAGATTAGAGAAGACTAAAAGTGATAATATCCTTTTACATCTAAACTTATGGATATGAAAAAAACAAAGAATTGAAAAAAATAATAAAGAAAATATTAAAAAGAAAAGTCATAAATTTGAAATACAAGATCATGATAGAAAAGTAAGGATGGTTGTGGGTTGTGGCAAGAAAGAAGGAAAGTAAGATAAATTTGGATGTTTTTGTTATAGGTAAATTTGGGCATCATTCCCAATGACACAGGTTAACTGAGCAATACATCTAGGACCAGTTACTAAGGTCCTGTGTCCCCCATCATTTCAAGTTGCTATGCACCTAAAGGCAAACAGACAAATCAGCATGACTTTCACTCAAGCAGAAATGTTTCCAAGTTTGAAGTTTATTATATATCATATGAGAGCTCATCAACTTCTATAAAGGGACTAAGTGTGTTTGTATGGTGGCGCATAAGGCCTACTGCAAAGCACTTCCCGGCATTCACGGATGCGTTGGTCACATTGGGCGAGAATTCTCATTGTTCCGTCACTTGGCCAATGCCTTCTAGAAGAGTTCACATGTGTCAAGCTTCAATCCAAGTGTCCATTTGACATCTATAAGATCGAGAACATGTCTTGCCTATTATTGAAGGGTGTGATTGTAAAACTCCCTCGGCTCCTCTATAAATTGAGCACAAATCCCTGGTGTTTGAAAAGGAATAGTTTGAGTAGAGAAATCTTGGTGGATTTTCAATTGAAGTTAAATTTGTATGTTTATACGGTGGAGAATTTAACCTATGACGAGGCTAGGAATGTTTACTAGAATGGTGCTTTAAATCCAATCACTAGGTTATAACCTCTCTTATAATGATAAATAATACGAAGCTTAATTTTCCCCACTATATGCATACGTAATGGATTTGATTTTTCATATTGTAAGATCTTAGTTGATATATAGTTTTATGCTTTACAGTTTAACAAACTCACTTGAATAGACATCTGTATTTTACTATCTTCTTACGGCTGCGTGTTCATTCTTGTAGGAAGCATTTTCTAGGCTTGACATGCAAATTTGATGAGCGAGCGACAAAAGGAAACATTTGGAAAAGCTTGGATTTAAAGTAAGCTTCTAATCTATTATGTGTGTACATTCTTATTTAGGAAAAAATAGTATAGTCTTCATCTGTTGTTCTAGATTATCACTTTTTATGCAGAGCGTGTTTTTATACGCAGTATGATTACCTTAACAAATTGTAACTTCATTTAAGGAGAATTTATTTTAGTTACAGGTGTTTTGTACTACGATTTTCTCTCTTTGTACTAGTAGTTGTTATTCACAAGGTGAAATTTTTGAAATATTGGTACAAAATAAGTGTGTTAAACAGTGGTGTTTTGCTTATGCAAGCAACACACTCTTGGACGAGGACCTGATGCTTTACGACAACTGTCTCCCTTTCGACGTATGGATACTGAGAACCTTTGTCTCCCCTTGAAATTTGTGTTGCCTCTAGCTCTCAGGATTCCTTGAATTTTGTCTTTGCAAATTGATTAGGTTGTTTTCTGTGATGTTTTGAAAATTTTGAACCTCATATTGACCAGTGAATCTATATATTTCTTCTTCCTTTAAAGAAAATTTGTTTAATGTTTGTTTAAAGCATTTTTATTTATCATTGTAGGTTATTTCATTTTTATTGTCGCATTAGATCCATTTTCTTTTGAAAAAGGCCATTTTAATAAAATATTCGTTCTGATAGGAGAAATTGTTGTTTCATTCCTCATTTTCCCTTCAAAAATAGAAATTGTTGTTTATATTCCTCATTTCTCAAAAGTAAAGGTGTTTGATTTTGTTGATTTAGTGCATGGTTTCTTTTATAGGTCATAGTGAGAGTAGAAAAATTTTTGCATTTCAGCATGTGGTGGTTTATGTTTTTGCAAAGGAACAATTGAAAATACGCATTTAGTTTTTTGTTTCCCAGTTTGTTTGCTCACAAATTGATTATCTTTCCCTCAGTAGCTAGGATGCCATTGAAAGACTAAGGAAGTGAAAGATTGTATCATTCTTAGTTACATTTGTGATTTCCTTCATCATGTGATAGACAACTTTGAAAGAAAAATTGTTAAGCAAGGTCAACATAAATTGTCTTATTTACTAACAAAGTATTGCAACCATAAAGATAAAATTAGAAGGTACGGGCTAGGGGTATTAATTGCATCATAAAACATAACGTTGTCATTAACTTGTTTCAAATGCATTAAGGTGTGATACATACATATAAATGCTGATAAGTATGTCATAGCTAAATCACATGCT
Source organism: Pinus albicaulis (assembly GCA_034641835.2). NCBI lineage: Eukaryota > Viridiplantae > Streptophyta > Pinopsida > Pinales > Pinaceae > Pinus > Pinus albicaulis. The sequence goes on along the minus strand of CM076584.1, from coordinate 318,241,834 downwards.
TTCGGGTATGTCGAAGCGATTACGGTACGATAAGTATAAATAGTGCTCTCCTTGTGTGGTTGTTGTCGGATAACACTAATACGAACTTGGGCCTCCACGTATATTAATTATATTTGGAGACAAATTTCGTTGCTATCATCCATAGTGAACTAGAGTCGGTCGCCTTGTAAATTGTGACCATGAACAAGGAATTAGGGGAGATTTCCTTTCGTACTTCTTGTTCAACCCGAAATTATTATGCGGTTCAAAGTTTCTTAAAGATTTAACCCTTGCCTGAGTATTGCCTTTTATTTTTTTTATTTGTTTCGGATTACAAGCCATTCGGTAATTGTGGAAGAACAAAATCCTTTTCACCGTCGTTCCCGTAGACTGGCGTTAAAACCACAGCACACGAAGTTATACGGTAGGTGAAAACGATGCGTCTACCCAAATCAAGGCCCAATTAAATGCCTGCGGTAGAAACATAATTTTCCCATAAACGAGTTAGCTCAGGTTGTTTCTACACATCCCCGGTTTATCTCATTTTGAAACGAGGTTTTCTGACTACCAACGTGCGATCGTCTAATCGGTGAGACCCTTTATCACAGACTAACGTTGTTCAACCAAAAATTGATCTAGATCATCTTTTTCCCGAACATCGAATCACGAAGTCATGCAAATGAATTTGTTCCTATCTTGGTCATGCCTGAAAGTTCATGGCTATTGAATCTCCCATGTCACACGGGTCAACCATTTGAAATGTGCTGGGCACGATGGTGAAATACTTCCCCACAGTTTCGTGAGATTGAAGAAATCCCTGAGGTATTTACCTTTAACTCAACCATTTGGGGAGGACCTTTACTGTCTGAGTCTTTTTTCTCAATACGACACCCTCTTGCTTTCATTGATCTTTGTTCCTTTTCAAACTCTGTCGATTCAAAAGCGTATACATTTGGTCCAATGTCATAATTTGAACAAAATATTCGATTGGGCCACATTTCAGTGCCTTATGAAGCTTCCACCTAAGTACCCCCATCGTGCTTTGCTTTCCTGGAGTCATGTTTTCATGGAGGCCCTTTGGTCCCTTCGATTTTACCATTCATTATTTGGAATTTTCTGGAGGTGAATCTTCAAATCCATGGGGTACCAATGTCATCTCATACGGTATTTTAATGGTAATCCTAGTGATACGAACAACTTGATTCATTGTACACATCTTCGGAAATGTAAGCGGGTCATCACGGGTGATTCTGATACCATATCAACTGAACTCCTAGTGCAAATGTTTTCATCTTACTATCCTCCTCATGCTAGGGGGAAACCTTTGAGTCTTAATATGACATGCTCTATCCACTTTTGGTCCGTATCATTTTTGAAGACGAAAAGGTTTGTCAATGACATACACTCTTTATCCAGTCACACACGGTTGTACACTTGTATAAACGGTTCAACTTGTTACACCTTCATGCCATTTTAATACCATCTTTTACTATATTTATAGAATGAAAATTTTGTTACATAAACCTTGTCAAGTGGGTCATTAATAAATGCCATCAAATTTTGAGATTATGAACTCCAAGATGTTGGTTAATTCACAACAACCTTTATCCAAAATCATTTATTCACAGTTGGTCTATCATTGTAGGATATCACCACCACCAGCACAGTTATACATATCAAGCTGAATCTGAGATTGTCTAATTTGGGTTATAGAATTGGTGGAGCTTGGAACCCTTGGAAACCTTAAGCGCAAATGCCTCAAAACTTCTTTCAACAAATATCATATCTGGGTTTGGTTAATAGAATCCTCAGCGTTTGCTGTCAAGCAACAACCCTTTCTTGGGTTACCAACAACAGTTCCTTATGCTAATACTAAAAGCCTATTCCTCAACAATTCCCATCTTTTACCCTAGCTATACTAAACACGACCTTAATGATAGTTGCCCTTTGTTGCAACTTTGGAAAATTTCCCGATTAAATTGGCTAACTAGCCAGAATCCAGTGGTGTATACGCCGAATACATTAGTGACCTGAAGTGCCATGGATATTACTAAGTTCAGTGAAAATCTCTTGAAAGAATTTTTGACTCATGTTGTGACTTATCATTTATGGTGCTCATAAAATTCCTTTGAATGACGATTACGTTAGACTTGTCTTTTCCGATTATTGTGCTCATAGTTAATTTCAAAATAGTGCATTGAATTGCCTAGGAAAGCTTTCACTTTGATAGTTTACTTAGGTCCTGGCCTCTTGTCACATTTTGACTCATTTATAATTCACCCATCAGATATATGAAAATAGAACGGAACTCATACGTAATTTAAAACAGACTAATCCTACTCACATCCTAAGTCATATTCATGAGGTATAAATGATAAGTAAATGGTGAATGGTTAAAACCTTTGTTGGGATCTGAATGTGGCAGATAGTTTCATAAAGTCCACTGACACCATCTGTTTAAGGATGGCTAGACGGCGTGCGTCATGAAAGAGAATTGTCACTGCGTGCCCAATATTTAGACTTCATTTATACTTGATACATGCATTTCTGTGAAAAATTCTATGCCCAGAGATCTAATTTCAATGTTCCCCTCAATTAAAGGACTCATGCTAGAGATGGCTTGATGAGCACGAAAGCACCACCATATTGCTCTAAACCAACTCATGGCTACAGAAATTAATATGGTAATGTTTTGACAAGGGCAAAAGTGACAAACAACAAGGGTAAAGAAAAAGGAAATCTAAGAAAAAGAAAACTGTTACAAAGATCATTTGATCAATAAGTGAATATAAAACCTTGTTGTCTCAACTTGCATAATATGTGACGAGAAAACTTTGTTGAGGATTCTCCTCCAACATTTGAAGTCTCAAAAATCGTGAGAATTCCCGTACGTGAAATTTGTGTTGTGGAACCCATTTCCAAATCCGGACACTAATTTAGTTTTGCTATAGATCCAGCTCCCTAGTTTAAGTGTTAATATTATCCATCAAAAAACCTTCCATGAATATTTTGGGTAATAGTAACATAATAAATATTATGGTAGTTAGGCCAACGATCAACCTATAAACAACGGGTCTGTCTACGAAATCGGTCATGTCACTTTGTTCTGAATTGACAATCGAAGCCACAAAAGGGAAGTATACACAAATCGACATATAATCCTTGAGCAAGAGATGAAAAAATTATAATATAGTTGAAGATTAAATAATCCCATTCATTTATATCTTGCTCTTGAGGTATGACAAAATTGTCCCTCTCCCAAAAGCTTTGTTGTTGACTATTTGGGTAAGATAATTGACTTATTCTAATCTTGTCATCTTTAATCATACGGGCTATAATACTGCATAGTGCAGTGATGCTTTGTTCCCCCATATAGATGCGATATTTCTCCAATCCACCTTGTTCATACGCACTAACAATGATGAGGAGCATCTACATATGCATTATGTCTCTAAATTGTTGAAATCACTTGGCTACTTGGCAACTTATCACAATCATCAATGACGTTGAAGAATTTGATGGAAGAACATATAAATATTGTGGTATTATGTGTGCATACATCAATAGGGGGAAAAACATTGAATGACAGTGTTGGGGTTAACTGACAGGACACTTAACTATAATATTCATGAAATGTGGTATATACGATAGGCGAAATTTTTTATACATATTTTAGAATGATTTCCTTTCCACATAAAAGGTACAATCATGGTCATTAATAAACTATCCTTCTTTTCCTACCTTGGCTGGTATACTAAGTGTTCCGTTCGTTGCCCACTGACTAGAACTTGAAAGAATTGGTGTGGGACTCACCAAAAGTTCACTCTTATGAGACACCGCTACTGCGCGCGACATCGGCGAGGTACCAAGTATGAGACACAACTACATGATCTCTTCCACTCTATCTGGTTTAAGGGAAGAGTACGGGTGATTTTGATATTTCTATGTTGGAGTAGTTTACGCACTTAAGCCTATTGAGTTGCTTTGTAATCAAAAATGTATCTGACTTGGGTGGAAAAATCCGAAATACGTTAGGGTATTTGGGTTGATCGTTCCTTAGATTTAAATGTACTTTGTCAGTCCATTTTCCTCAATGTTCTTGATAGATGAGAATATTTTGGAAATAACGATATCGGAGAATGTGGAAAGGTATCATCATCGTTCATCTTCCTAATTGTGAAGGAAATAATATTAGTGAACTATATCTTATACATAAAAAAATTGTTGCCCGAATTATTTTCCCATTAGCTAAATCGTTCTAAAGAGAAATATGTCCATTGAATAAACCATTTCTATCGATATTTCGTTGAAACTTGGAATTGTGAAAATATTCATGTTGGTGTATCTTGTTCTCCTCGAACTTGAATCATATCACTCCCTATTTCATGAATTCATGGGCTGTCTTTGCTTGGTCTTACGAGGAAATGCTGAGGCATAGATACTAGTATAGTTGAACACTATTAGTATATCCCGATGTCAAACGATCACGTCGTGACTTCGTCCTATTCATCTGAAAGCCATTATGTTGTCAAAACGTGAAAAAATTTGCGTATTTAGTTTCATTTACCTAATGTATGTTGGGTAGGTTTGCAATATCGTTCCCCATTATGAAAAAAAAAAAAGGAACCATTTAAATTGTATGTCGATTATTGGGATGTTAATCATGCTTGTCCAAAATACAACTATCCTACTCCCTTTCATGGAAACCATATTATTGACGATTGTATTGAGATGTGGGGAAATATTTTCATTCATGGATGGATTTTAAAGCACAATAAAAAATCAACCTTACCTTGGGATAAACTTTATAAGACATCATTCATTTGTCCCCTGAGGCACATTTCTTATAGGAAACTTCCGTTTGGTTTAAGAAGCGTTAAGAAACTTTTGAAAACAATGGATTATGTTTTCAATGACATCAAACATTGTTCAACCATATCTAGATGATTTACCAACATTGCGATATCGGACTAATCACCAAGTGCATTTGAGAACCATTTCTTGGTGCAAACACTAATACCTCAGTCACGTAAATGTGTGTTTGTGTTGGTTCTAGTCATTTCTTGGATTTGTAGTCTCAAAAAGAAAGAATTGAATCGACCCTCTAAAGGTTCGACCACTCTTGATTTTCTTGTGCCCATCAAACTTACTTCAAGTAAAAACTTCAAGGAGGAAGCTAACTTCTAAGGTTTCTTTTCCAAATTACACGAAATGGCTAAAGTATTTAACAAACTATTGAGAAAAAGTTGTCCATTGGAGACCAAGTTGCGCAAGCTTATTTTGATGTTGTCAAAGAAAACACTCTTGTTTGAGCGTCATTAATGTATCCTCTAATTATCAATGTTATTTCCTATATCGTACGTGGCCTAAACGACCATTCTTTATAGTTTTTATCCCAGTAAATTAAATTGAACATTAAGTCGTATTTGAGTTAAGTAATCTCCGTGATCGAAAGTTAAGTATCGCCTGAAAATCTTGCCTTGTTATTCCAAGTTTTCCAAAAAGATTTCACCCATTATATCACGCTCTAAAAAAAAAATATCATTTGATTGCAACGCGGCTTATATCTTATCACGTTAATTTTAGGGAAATGTTAAAATTGATTGTCATTTTAAAATTGATTTAAAATTCATCCGTCAAGTCAAAAAAGTCTTTAAAGTTTCATTTGAGCTTCTTTGTGACCCCTTCCCTATGATAGTATTGTAACCTACGTTGAAACGTAATTCGAGGCGATTCTCTCTTTCTAGGTGGATCTGTCGATCCTTGGTATAGAGAGTTCATCATTTATCTCCAAACCCAAACTTTTTGACCTAATACCTCTCACTGCGAACAACGAGGTATTTGATACCAAGCCAAGGAATCATCGATCATCGATGATACACTTTGTCATCGTGGTGTCGTTGCCATTTTGAGGTTACTCACTCATGAGAGGTCAAAAAAGTGTTAAATGATTGTCATGATAGGGCATGTGGTAGAAATTTATTTGGTTATGTTACCATACGAAAGATACTTTCTGCCAGCAGTTCTTTTATTTCTTTTTTGAGGCTTGCATCATGGAGTCAAAAGTTGTCATGCATGCTAGATTTTTGATCGTAAAATCAAAAGCGCAATACCAATGCATTATGTTGTCAACTAACGAGACCAATTAGGGAAATCGAGGTATTAAATTCATGACACTAACCAACTTTCGTTAAGTGAAACTTAGTTATGTTATTCATGATCGGATATTTTAAAATGAGGCTGAAGCCATGCCTACATTCAAAAAAACACGAGATAAATAGCTACATTGTTTTTCTTTAATCATGTTATTACTGCGGTTTAGGGTCCCACAAAGTCTAGTTACATATCATAGGAAAAATTTTTGCAACCACATGATGTATAGAATTGGTATCAAAGTTAGGATTGTCACATGATAATTCTACTCCTTGTATCCATAATAAAATGGACAAGTTGAGGCTATCAACAAAATTCTTAAACAAATACTTCGAATGATAGGAGTTCATAAAATAAAGCGGCATTTGATCTGTACTGCGCATATGCACGTGTCAAACTTCGATGAAAATGCAACAGTTACTCCTTTTCAATTGGTGTATGGTCTCGAATCTCTATCTTACCAATCCAATGCAAAATATCATTAAAACTCGCCAATAAACTTGCTACTAACACCTTGAAGAAGAAAGCGCGTCTCCTTAAACTCATCCATCTTGATGAAAAAACGCGTCGTGAAGCAATTGTTAGCGAAGCACATAAGAGAGATGCAAAAAAGGTGAAATATGACAAAAATGTCCATTACATAACATTTTCTTAGAGAGCAACTTGGCGATTAAACAGCTACGATCAAAAGCTGATGTAATGGGTATGGGAAGATTGAAACCATTATGGCATAGCCCATATATTGTCAAAGAGTTATTTCTAAGGAAGCGCTGGGTTGGTTGAATTGGTAGATTTCGGTAGATACACGACCCTAGAAATGGGTTGTGTTGAAACGTTGCTATGCTTAATCATGAGGATAGTAATTTTGTATTATATTGTGTATATATATACGGTTGACTTGCATTCACTATCTTGATTTTTTCCTTAGGTTTTCTTGATGTTAGTAAACCATTTTACATTTCCTTGTGAGGATGTATGAATATTTAGAACATTGTTGTTGGATATGTTGGTGGTGTAGTTGTATGCATAAAATATATCCTCTATAGCATCAGGCCATTTTTAAGCTCAAAACAGTGAGTTAGTGATTTTTCAAGGTTTGTATTGGTAGATGGAAGGCAAAAATATACATTTGAGTATGCTTTGTTGATTAGACTTCTCTGCGATGCCATTTCATTTGGTATTAACTTACACATAATCGCAAGGTTAAACTCTGACTTAATGATATACCAACTGCTAGTATTTATCTTGTTAGAAATCCAACACTTCTTGGGTGTTCCTAAGAGTTAGAATTTTGGAAATACATTTTGATTTTATCAATAATAGCCTTGTTTAAATTTAGTTACATTTACTGATTCATTATCTAATCAAGTTTTAAGACGGAAATTTGCAATTTGTATAAAGAAAATATTAACATCATTGAATAGGATTGCACAATGAACATAGGAAAAACTTTAAATCATATAGATGAATGATTTCATGGTTTTTTACAGAATTTTATTCACTTACGAAACACATTGGTCATTGACCTCAAAATGTGTACCAATGTCACAAGTAAGCGAAATGGTGCTCGGTGGTAACATGCTATAGATCTAGCTGTCCTGTGAAGCCTTCCACCGTCAACGGTTAGGAACTTATTTTGTCGGCAGAAGTTGCACTTAAAAGGAAGCTCTTCGATCTAGAAAATTCGGAATCCCAAAGGTCTAAACCTTGCTTGTCTTGCTAAATCTCGATTCAGAGTCTTGCCATGTCAGATCTGAAGAATTCTCTCCCGACGATATCTCTTCTTTGCTCCTTCGCGTGGCTCCAATTCCTACGGTTGGAACACGACCAACATACGCATTTATCGAACATTTATTTCAGTCTTGGGAAAACATCAAAATAAAAAAAATTGTGTAAACCTTAGGAAAGAAATCAAAAAACATGGCCAAGAATTCTTACCATTGCACCCTATTTGGTACCTTCTGGTAATGCTAAGTACGAGTCTCCCCTCGAAATCAACGCACACACATATACGTACTCATCGATGGTGACTATCTCTTGCCGAACTAAGGCAAGAATACCAATGAAAACACAACGGTTGATTGTAGCAACTTTAAAAAAATAACGAGCCACTGAAGTTCTGCCATCTTTGCATGCGAGGATATCTAGGACTAGCTATATACGGGTCGCTCACACATATTTGTGCCATTTTTTATCAGGTGATGCGTTCTGTGAGACCTGGTTAGACCATAGCTGAAATTATTATTGCCTCACCTTTGTTCGTTGTTCCTTTATGCGAAGATGAAACATTGAACGTTGAAACTATTGACTCCATACATTCTGGTACATCTTGCATATACGATCTAATCGCTACATGTAATTAATAACCGATACTGGTAAGTTTAGCGATCGTGAAAAGGATAGTTCTCAAAGGAAAATATACGACATCTGGATGTTTGTACTGCAGCCTACAAGTTCTACCCTTAGATAGAAATATTCAAGAATATAATCCCTCATGTCTCTTCTCATGATAGACCACAGGGTAAGAAATGACCTCTCATAAAAAAAACATGTGAAAAAAATACACATCATCAATTATTATGAGAACCACTTGGTTCTTAATACAAAATACCTCTATCATAGGATCCTTTCAAAGAACTAAGAAATCAAGAGTTCTATTTTTTTCTCATTCAACAACTTGGTACACAAGCAGTCCATGATCATTGAACCTCTTCCCCTATCTGGGATCGTTTAAAACAATCATATCCTGTTCTTATGTTCTCTTTCCTCCCATGTGTCGTCATTGCAATCAGATAGAAAACTGAAATACCAACCATAAGATCCATTAGATTCCATTCATTTGCAAAAAACTAGGTCAGTTTCGGGCATAATGAAAAAATAAAAAACTTAAAAACTTAGTGCACTCCCTAACAAGAGACGGTGTGTTGCACATGTGATACATGCTTCCTTGCACACCTTTGTACAGCATAGGTTTCGACATTTAGGGTGTGTTTGCCCTCTCTTCTGAGAAGAATTTACCCTGGGGACCTTAAAACCTAGGGGTACAGAAAATGGAGATAAAATGTGTTAGCGCTCACGTCTACATGTGACTGAAACAAGGTAAAACTCAAGGCTACATCAAACCATCGACTAGCTGGCCCTACGAGGGCAGGAAGAAGGCTCTCTTGAGTCTGTCTCGGCAGAGATCTTCCAAAGAGCTGGAATGAATAACAAACGATGAATACTAATTTTAGGCCTGGTAAGGAATGAAAAGTTTGATTTTGATTTTGGGTTTTGTTGGAGAAATAGGAAAAACAATTTTGGGTCCAGAGATAAGGCCACTTGTCTTTTGCAATTTGATTGGGCGAGGTAGGCGATGGTCTTGATGCTGCTGATTAAGTTTATGGATGGATCAGAACGAGAGCTGAAGAAGGAGAAGAACATGGATCCTCTCTGACAGTGAAAAACATCATAAAACTAAACAAATTCAAAGAGCGGAGACAACGAAATCATTGGATTCAACCTCATTTGCTCATTCATTTAGTTTTGAAGCATAAGAAGGGAATGGAATACATTAAACATGAAATAACACAATAAAATGAGAGAAAACACCATCAGAAGCTGGCCATGAGAATCCCAACGGTCATATAAAACTATAGAATCTTTCCTGGCCAAATATGAAAAATATGTACAATAGTGTACCAAAAATGTTTTCCAAAGGTCAACTTTGTTAAGAATGTCCTAGGAAATTACATAATATGAACCTCTATTGTACCACCTCTAAGGTCATTCCTCCTTCTGGGAAGCGATTTCAACTAATTCTAAACAAGGAGCTGAAATATAGGCATCAGGCAACTTTCCTCTAAAAAAGAGAGAAGCTGATTCTTACATTGATTTTTACTTTTTAAAGGTGAATCATCTAGAAAAGGGTAAAGTGAGTCCAAATTACCATTCCAACCATAAATTTACATCAAGATAACTAAAGAATTTTGTCCACAAGAAAAAACTGGTTCAGCGGCCAGAAATTAGAAACAGGAGGTGAAAAATTGACCATCTGTATATGCGTGTTTACTTTGAGAGCCCATAAGCGTGGCAGTCTTTCAGCCTATTTTTGGGGCACTTTCCGGCATCCCAAATGGATCTCATGATAGCTCAGTTGGAAAGCCATGGTTTGGCTGTCAACTTCGTCAATTCCCAATTTGAACTCATTTTCCCCTCAAAAATTCTAGGTACCTCCCAGAAGTACTTCCTGCTGGTGCAAAAGGTGGCAGAAAGGTGGTTTTCATGGTGTTTTTGGCCCCTTTGATCATCCATAACTTGATGAAATGCTTTGTAAATACTGGAGCATGCATAAATTACCATGAAAAACCCAAAAATATAAAGTTTTCCTCCAGCAAGGGTCTCAATTATAAGCGAGCGCATCGACGCGCTACTCGTATAGCTGAAAAATCTGTTTTTAGACCAAAATATTTCAAAATGACAAAAATTTCTCCGAATTTGCTCAAATTTAGAGAGAAGACCCTCCATCATGTATCATGCCCAGCCAACGAAGCCTCGGCCAAAATCTGGAGTGGATCAGGCCTTTTCCGCCATTTTAGTGCTCTGCTTAATCTCCTCTTCAGAATCTTCATTTTTGCTTTGCAGACATGCATGTGTGCCCAATAATGACCTTTCATGTGACGAACCATGTCTTTGTCTCTATTGGCCTTTGCCAACAACTTCTCCAGATGAATGTTAATATGCGTGAGTTCGGTCTCTCACTCAACTGGTGTCATGTCACCTAGTCTCTTCCGGGCCAATTGTCGATCCTCATGGATTCGCCGCAGCTCTAACAGTGTGTGCTCATCCTCTAACTGTTTTTTGCGCTGCTCCAGGTAGTCTATCACCCACTGAGCCCTCTGCAATTTCTCTTTCAGCGTGTCATTCTCGGCCTTTTTCTCCTGGATGATCTCTTTCAGTTTCGAGCTAGGAGAGCTCGCACCAACATCAATGATCGTGAAATTAGTGTCCCGGCCTCCTGATGGGACCTCATCATGCATGGGCCTCTTTCCCCTATCCTGAAACTGTACCTGTGCTGAAGAAGAAGGCGATACCCCTTCCACATCATGTGGAGATAATACTCGCTCTGCTGATGGAGTCAACGAGACCCCTTCCACCCCGGGTGGAGATAGTACTCGTCGTGTAGCTGCAAATAAGGCCCTGTGGCCTTGCTGGTATGTCACATACAATGGAGCACTGATATGCTCGATCTCAGGAATGTCAGGCTGGTGTGAAGGCTCTCCCTCATCATGAACTACCTCGGGAGGCGGTTGTGGTGCTGTGAAGAAGTCACGGGAGATGAAATCCTCCCAAGTAATGCCCTGTTGTGTCAAATGATGTACCACTACGATCTTGATCAGCGCGTAATGATATATACTTCTATGATGCTGTGCTGGGGTCTTCTTCTGTACAAAAATCATCATCCTCTCTATGTTGCGATACATGAAGTACGGAATGCTCATCATATGTACCCTCGTGAAATGCATCAACAAACGGACATGGTACGCATAGAGACGCGAGAATCTGCCCTCGCAACTGAAATACCGAATGATGAGTTTCATCAATGGTGCAAACTCATCCTTCAAGAATCTGAAAGGAAAAAACCTACTCAGGTGCCTCATATACCCAGGTTTGATGTATGGCTCATAGTGGAATTTCTCTAACTGCTGACATTTGTTCCATTCCTCTCATATATTTGGTATCCCAGTGGCCTGAGCAATAGTCTCTGGTGACAGAATGAAATCTACTCCGGCGAGGTTTACACGGCCATGATGTAAATGTAGAACAAATAGACGAGCTAGTTCATGATGATGCTGGGTTTGTGAGATCATCTCATAGTATTGGAAACATGACTGATGCTGAAAACAATCCATTGCAAGCGGGCAAGCCTGCAATTGAGCCAAAGAAGTAGGCTCCCCCCTGAGATGCTTACCACCTTTGCCACTTTTGTGAGACCTCCGTGGCACATTACCCTTTGCTGTGGAATCACTGTCATACTCCTGCTCATAAACTGAATCCGTCTCTGACATGCATTTGAAAACAAGATGTCTGCAATATGTATGTTGATATAGGTGTAGTAAAGACAAAAGTTTCAATGTAAGCTCAAAACCCAAATATGTCACATATGTACCAAAGCATCATAGGAAAACAAGCCACAGTGGTAATAGCTCTATTAAGTGAATTGGCATAAAAACAGTCACTGTTTTGATCACAACTGAATTTGACAAATGAGTAGAAAAAGTGTAATGTAGTGTACAACCTTTGCAATGCTGGCCAAGATTTGTCAAAGGGAAAATGAGAATGAGATTGTGTTTGTCAATAGAGAATAGGAAACAGTGGCAATGACCATAGTAAAACAATAGCAATGACAACAATGTTCCGATAATGTCAATGGAGGATATGGACAAGTGAACATGAGACTATGTGAAAACATGAATAAGGAGAAGTGCTAAAATGAGGATGACAATCATAGTGACAGCAGTGGTACAATGGAAAAGAAAGGGCGTGAGGATGATGTACATAATAAGAAGGGGCACCACAGACAATATAGGCATGAGCATATATATCAATCACAGAAGTTTGCAAACCCTTCACAAGACTGTCAACATATCTTTCAAAACCCTGAGAAATGAATTTGCAATGAACCTAGGGTTTACACATTTCTCCTCATCAAATGCTTGTTTCCCCACATCAAACACACTACAATCATGTTCAAAATTTACTGAGCAACCATTAAGAACTTACTTGCAAGCCACTTGAGGCGTTTGGACATCAAACCGGACGCAAGGGCAATTTTTTTTTAGCTCTGAGACTATGTGCGTAGCGCGCTTACCCAGTGCGTAGCGCGCTGCATACGCGTAGCACCCTTGTTATTTTACACAGGCTGGGGAGGCTATATGCGTAACACGCTTTATATGAGTAGCGCGCCTCCTCTGCGCGTAGCGCGCACCTCCAGTCCAGTCCACAACTTTGAAAATCATGATTTCAGACCTCAACTTCACCACTTCGATTTCTGCCTTGAGAATTTGTGCAAATGAATGTTTTTCCATGGCTTATAAGTGAAGAAAAATATCTCATAAAATCAGACTTGATTTTAAATTTTTTCCATAACCCACTTTTATAATGTTTGGCACTTTGTCATTTTAATGCAATTCTGTCTTTAGCTCTTACTTTCTTTCTGAGTCTTGGACTGATGACACTTGGTTTTTTTTTGCAGGGATTTGGCATTTGGCTTTGGCAAAGATCATAGGCTTGCTCTGGAACTTTATTACAATGAAACAAATACAAAATTATTACAACGATGAAATTTGACAATTTCTAGTTCCAAAACAGAGTTTTGGACTAGAAATGTCTTCAAATGCTTTTGATAATAAAAACGTGAAATAGGAACCTTTTGAAACCAACCTCATGGCCTGCGGGCTTTTATTACATGTAGCTAAAGACTGAAAACCCTAGACTCTAGGACTAAAGACTCTTTTTAACGAAACTAATCATTTATGACCATGAATGAAATGACCATGAACTTCAGTGATTTTTGAGGAATTTTAATTAGCCCTGCAGGTACAAGCATGAGGAAACACAAGACAACCAGACCCCCTCGTCAGTCAATGGCATGCCCCTAGCAAAATGCAATGAAGTGGAATGAGCGAGACTCCTAAGAATGATATGCAAAAAGCGAACTGATCTCTGACGGAGGGCTATAAGGACCGACTCTAACATTGGCTCCAATGGGGGATGGTGGCTCCGAGGAGATGCCAAGACCAGCAGATATCTGGGAGAGTCAGACAGTGCCTTCATCCATTGGGCGATGGAGTCATTATTTCAACAGAGAACACAAAACTTTTGATACATTTATTGACTGCAAACTTGACTGAAAACCGACTGAAATTTGACCAAAACTGACTCGATTTTTAAACTGAAAAGACTTATAAAACTGACTTGACAAACTTCAAACCAACTAACCTCCATCTCCAGAATTATAGCCTTTGCTCCGGGCCCCAGACTGAATATGAGAGATCAGTACACACTTGCAATAGAACAGAAGTAAAACGATATATACAATGATGATGAAATCAGCAGAAAATACTCAGAAGTGGTATCGCTTTAGCAGCCGACCATTGATCGGCCCTCCAGGACAATCATCTCCATTCATTTCCTTGAGAAGAAAGGCGTTTTGACCACGATACGCTGCAATCTTAAAAGGACCCTTCCATAGGTTTTCAAATTTGCCGTGTTTTCCCTTATCTTCATTCCGAGCATCCCACTTCAAAACCACCTCATCCAGCTGAAACTTATCTACTTTTGCCTTTCTGTCATAGATCTTCTTTATATGCTCCTGCAACTTGAAAGTATTTTGAAATACCTCCTCCCGTGTCTGTTGTAAATGAATCATCTGATTAATCCTCCGCTGCATGGGATCTTCCTCACTACCGGCTTCCTGAAGTAATTTGACTACCGGGACAGCAAGCGAAGTAGGAAAAACCGTGTCTATCCCGTACACCAACTCGAAAGGAGACATGCCAATAGACTTTTTCTGACTTACCCTATCAGCCCACAGTGCATTCACTAATTTCTTGTGCCAGCCCTTTTTATTGATTTCCAGCAATTTCTTAATGATATTTACCAAGGACTTATTTGAAGATTCTGCCAAACCATTTCCTTGCGGATGGTAGGCAGTTGAATGTCCCAAGCTGATATTTTATTTATAGAAAAATTCAACCATCCTCTTAGACTTGAAGGCCGCTACATTATCTGTGATTATCTTACTAGGACACCCAAAATGTGACAGAATATTATTTTCAAGAAAAGAGATAATTACCGCATCTGTGGCCTGTCGAGTGGGAATCGCCTCAATCCATTTCGTGAAGTAGTCCGTAGCTGTCAATATCCATCTATGTTGTCCGGAAGATGCTAGGTGGATTTCCCCGATGAAATCCAATCCCCACTGCTGGAATGGTGCACTAACTTCAATTGGTTTGAGAGGCAAAGGCTGTAGTTTCTGCTTCCCTTCGAAAATTTGACACTCGTGAAAATTCTTAACAGCCTTATATACATCAGAAAACAAAGAAGGCCAATAGTAACCTGCCCTTAGAATCTTATTCGTTGTGGTTTTCCAAAACAGATGGCCTCGCAATCTCCTCTATGAAAGTCCTCCAAAAATCTTTTGGCTTCCTCCTCTACCAAACAATTCAACAACATTCCACCAGGGTCTTTCCAATACAATGCAGAATTCAATATGAAAAACTTTGCAGCTCTCAACTTCAATGTTCTACTCTTATTTCTAGGCATCCCGGGAGGTGGAGACAAATTCTGAAGCACGTATAAAATTTCAGCATACCAAGGGGAAGAAACAAAAATATCAGATACCTGAAATGACGTACTCTCCTCATCTTCATCGGACATGGCAGCGATCAAATTTATATCTAGAGCATGCAGATTTGTTTCAGCCATAAGCTTGGCGAGTCCTTGTCCTTTGATCAGCTTGGTCGGTTTAATCTCCACATCGTATTCTAACAACGTAGCGATCCACTTACCCCGTCTTCCTTCTGGATCTGCCTGTACCAAAACATCTTTAACTGTTGCGTTAGGAATGTATGCTATAATGTTGGAATGCAGTATATACACACGGAAATATTTCAAGGCTTTTACAAGCGCAAGTGCTTGTTTCTCAATAATATTGTATTTAATCCAACTGAAAAAGGCAATGGGCTTCTCAACCCCATCCCTTTTCTGCATTAAAACAACTGCCAAAGTGTGCTCAGAAGCAAACGAAAACAAAATGAAGTCCTGTGTGTAGTCCGGGCTGATTAAAATAGGGGCTGAAAAAAGAGATAACTTTACCAAATTGAATTATTTCACCGCCTCTTCTGTCCACTTTACCTGATTGTCCTTTTTCAGCATGTCCGTGATTTCTCTAAGATGCTCAGCAAGATTTGGAATGAAACGACGCAGAAAATTCATTTTACCGTTAAAGGACTGTATTTCTTTCTTGTTCCGGGGTTGTTCAATCTGCTGGATGGCTTCAACACTTGCAGGGTCAACACGGATGCCGTCTTTCGATATGATGTGGCCAAGGAGCTTGCCTTCATCCATGGCAAATAGGCTCTTTTTTGGATTCAACGAAATGCCATATTTTCTGCACTTCTGGAAAACAACTTTCAAATGATATAAATGTTCCTCATCAAAATTTGAAAACACAGTTAAATCATCAAGGTAAACAACCAAAAATACATCTTTCTTGTTGGCGAAAGCCATGTCCATTGCACGCTGAAAGGTGGCACCTGCATTCTTCAAACCAAACGGCATTTTTGCATAATGAAACGTTCCCCATGGAGTGGTGAATGCAGTCTTGTCACGATCATCTTCATGCACTAAAATTTGGTTATAACCTAAATAGCCATCGAGTAGTGACATCCTTGATGCTCCAACTACTCGCTGCAATATATGGTCCATTTTTGGCAGCGGATAATTGTCTTTTAATGATACCTTATTCAAATTTCTGAAGTCAATACATAAACGGATCTCACCTGTTTTCTTTCTCATGGGCACCAAATTTGATATCCAATTTGAAAATCGGATAGGCACAATGATTCCTGACTTATACAACATGTTTACCTCTTTTTCAATCAATGGTAGCAGCTTTGGATTGATTCTCCTCAACTTTTGACGAAAATGCTTCTGATTTGGTTTAATGGGGATAGTATGCTGAATGATATTAGTGTCATATGTTTTTAGATCTGAGTAATCCCACGCAAAAGCATCAGAAAATGAAGACAACAATTTCACATACTCTGCCTTTACCTTTGGTGACAATGAATTTGATAACTTTACCATCTTGGGATTTTCGGCTGTCCCAATATTTACTTCTTCAACACCCTTTTCAGTCGGCCTCAATGTCGGTTTGCGGGCTACATCGTCTTGATCAAAGAGTTCCTCCAAAGGAATCAATCCTTTAGGAATGATGTTATCTTTAAGTTGCAGTACTTCCATTTGATTTATTTGTATATCATCATTACCATCATCATGTTCTGTATCTATGGAGGTGTCTTTAAAATTACCCTTATTCTGTAGAAAATCACTAATCTCCTCGTCATCCTGAAAGACTTGCCAACATCGCTGATTGTCTGGAACGGTGGGGCGGTGTTTCACATGAATCTCGAACTTGTTGTTGGAATTCAATGGAATTTTTAAATTGCTTGCTGCCTTAGCAAGTCCATCAGCAACACCATTTTGTATGCGAGGCACACATGTCAAGGTATGATCAGAAAATAACTTCAGAATATCTAAAACTGCATTACGATAAGCCCTCATGCGAGGATGCTTGGCCTGAAACTCACCCTTAACCTGATTTATCACCAACTTTGAATCACCATAGACTGCAATCCTTTTCGCTTTCAGCTTTCTAAGAATATTAAGGCCAGCAATTAGAGCCTCATATTCCACTTCATTATTAGAATAGTCAAATGCTAGTTTGTAGGAACATACTCTCACATCGCTTGGAACCTTATCCGGAGCGGAAAATGGACTACGAATCCAAACACCAATTCCAGCACCATCGCTACCCACTGCGCCATCAAAATCCATGGTCCAAAGACCATCTTCATTGTCCTCTAAATGCTGAAATTGCACCAGCTCTGTTTTTCCTGTTTGCTGCCCATTGTCTTTAGCTGATTGCTCCACAGTAGCTTGCTTTTCTCTTCTTTCTTTTTGCAGAACTTCTCTAAAATTCTCAGTGATTTCTGGTATATCTTTCTCCTGAACTAATTGACTATCTATATCATTAAAACTATCAGCAAACAACACAAACGACTCTAAGTTGGTATGTACATAATTTACAGGATGATTGATTGGTTTCTCCTTGCTGGTTATCATGTATTTCATCTTCTGCTCTCGATATAACTTTCTCATTTGACCGAAGACTGGAATTGTCACATAAGAGAAATCTAACTGTAGTGTACCTTTCAACTTTTCCCCCCAAGATCTTGAAAGGAGCATCCCAAATTGCAGAGGAATGTCCGCCACAACCACATCCATTAAGACATTCTTCGCCGGAATTCGATCTAAGCTTACAACCAAATCTTTGATGAGTCCGATACACCTCACACGGCTGGAATCAAATGAATACAAATCATGATATTTTCTTGTAATGTCTAGTCCCAACTTTTCCATGATCGCCTTTGGCATCAGATTGTGCGAAGCACCAGAATCGAACATGGAATTGTGCAAAACATATTCATGCAACCTCAAACTGATATAAAAGGGAGGAACATCACTGTCAGGAGACTCACCATCTAATGCAGGCCCAAATATCAATTCTGGCTGATCGTCTTCAACATTTACCGTGTCAAACATTGGATCAAAATTCAGAATTTTGGAGACTTGACCTCGGTAGCTGCTGTTCTTCATGATTTCTGTCAAAGGAATAGATACTTTCAGTTTGGAAATTTCATTTTCCAAACTAAATGCTGAAACTCTTTCGACTTCTTTGACCGGAACTTCCTTCTTTTCAGCCTTATCCTTCATTATACTTGACTTATTTACCTTTTTTTGCTGATGATGGTTTACTAACTGCGGGATCAATTGTCTCTTTTCCTTTCTTCTGTGGTATAGGTGAATCCGTCTTTGGTGCTCAAGCCTCTTTTCTTTTCTGAATTGGATTTATGGGCACATATCTATTTCTCAGTGAGTACTGCTTCTGTTGAGCGGACAAAGCATTCAGATATCCTCTTTGGTAATCATCTGATTCTTCCTCTAAATCTGCATCATTTGCTAAAATGAAATCCTCATCTTTCTGTGCAGCTGAACTTTCTCCATATTCTTCATCCTCAGTAATGTAAATAGGCAGATCATCGGGAGTAAAGAAGTGGTTTTTCTCTCCCACCACATCTTCTTCCTCGTCTGAATCTTGACTCACAAAATTTTGCAAAAGAGGTGTTTTAATTTGCTGCTGGGCTGCCGGCTCTTGTGGTCTTTTCTCACGCTGCTTAATTCTGAACTGTGGCTGCTGCTAGCCACGGTAATTAGGATTACGAATCTGCATTTCTGGTTTATCAAGGTTTATTCTTTTGAACATTTTTTCCATCTCACGAAGCCAGTGTGGTTCTGATGTAGATGTGGAAGTTTCTTCCTTTATAGTCACTCTTTTCTCTTCTTTCAACCGGGCTCTCTTATCATTCAGATTCGCCTCAACACTAACAGCAATCTTCTGCATATCTTCTAAGGTAGGCGAATCTCTGTGTCATAGTGAATAAGCCATCTCCGGATCAAAACCATCCCAGAATTTAAGAAGAGCTGACTTTTTAGACGGTGTTAAGTCATCTAGAATTGCATTATACACTGTATTGAATCTGATAATATAATCCTGAACAGACTCACCAGGATTACGTTTGATGCTAGTATACTCAGAAGTAATTTGTAGTGGATCTTTTTTCATTTCCCATCGATCTAAAAATTGTGTCTGAAGCTCTTGTAATGTATTGATACTTCCGGCCTGTAAAGCTCTGAACCATTTACGAACCTCACCTCCAAAAGTCTAGGAAAACAACCTCATGGACACATTTTCTTCATCTATTTCATGCAAGTCCAAGAAATCTGTCATTCTGACAATATGCTGCTGAGCGGATATACTCTGTGGCGTGCCATCAAATATTGGTATCTTGCTCTGATAATCAGCAAGCATAGGATCCAAATTTGCAGGTAAAACAAGAGGTGCAAACCTCGCAGCCATGGCTCTTGGCGGATTTATAATCTGCTGTCTCGGAGAAAAAGGAGGAATGGGAGCAGTAGGTGAACGAGGTGTATGCGGTGGAGACGGAAGAGAAACTAATGTTGATTGCTGATCATAGATCTCAGGCTGTACGGGAATGGTAGGGATAAAGGGAGGTTCAGTGGGAATCCGTGAACTAAATGCAATCTCAGATGGCCCAAGAGTTTGTGAGGCAGATTCAATGAATTCAGGAATATTGGTTGCCACAATGGAATTTTACAGATTCAGAATATAATTATCAATAGATCTATTTGCTTGCTCAACTTCTAAATACTTGATGAACTCAGGATTGATAACGGTAGAACCAGTGGCACTTTCGGATTTGGTTTCAAACAATGATAACTAAAACTGATCGTCAAACTCAATATCATCAATGTATTAAAAAACAGTGGGGTATGAGTGAGATTTGACCAAAGGAATAATAGGAGCTTCTCGATGGAAAATTCTTGGGATTAGGTTGGGGTTTTCATATACTGGAGGCAGATTTGGATCAGGATTTGATCTGGTATGCCTTCTTGAAGCCAGTGTATTGATCTACTCGGGAAAAATTTCAAGGGACACAATCAATTATCTTCAGCCTATCGACTTCTAGACTCAATCATCCAAAGGTCTAGAACGAACAAGTATACTGGGGTGATTTTTCAAATCAAGTGCTGCATTCACAAGCTAACCGGAGATCGACTGAAGCAGCGTTTATCTACTTCCGCTTATGCATGGAAAAAGCATTTCGAAAGCTACCTGGCGTGACTTCAGACTCCATCTAAGACTCATGAAACGAACACATCAACAAAAAAACCATTGAGATTTGTCCCCAGTATGGTCGCCACTATGTTAGCGCTCAAATCTACCTTAGGCTGAAATAAGGTAAAACTCAAGGCTACATCAAACCACTCTCAGCCTCGTAGCTAGCCCTATGAGGACAGGAGAGGGCTCTCTCCGGGTCTATCTCGGAAAAGGATCTTCAAAGGGGCTGAGATGACTTATAATGAACAATGAATACTAATTTTAGTCTAGTAAAGAGATAGGAAAGTTTGATTTTGATTTTTTGGGTTTTTGTTGGAGAAATGGGAAAAAAACAATTTTGGGTCCGGGGATAAGGCCAGATCTTTGCAGATTTCGAGTTGGGGCGAGGTAGGCAGTAGTCTTGATGCTTTTTGATTAAGTGTATGGATGGATCAGAACGAAAAGGAGCTGAAGAGGGCAAGGGAGAACATGGATCCTCTCCAAACAGGTGAAAACATGTAAAACTAAACAAATTCAAAGGCAGAGCACTGAAATCAATGGATTCAACCTCGTTTACTCATTCATTTAGTTTAAGAAGCATAAGAAGGAAATGGCATACATTAAACATGAAAGAAATTACAATAAACTGAGAGAAAACACCATCAAGAACTGAAAGCCACAAGAATCCCAACAGGTGTTGTAAAACCTCTGATCTTTCCTTAGCCAAAATATGAAAAATATGTACAATAGTGTGCCAAAATCTTCCCAAGAGTCCAACCTGTAGAATGTCTCAGAAATTACATCATATAGACCTCCTAACCCCTTCCCACACCTCTAGGGGTCGAATTTCTCCTTCTAGGAGCAGTTCCAACTAATTCTAAACAAGGAGCTAGAATATAGGCATCCAAACAACTTGCCTCTAAAAGGAAGGAAACTGATTCTTACATTTGATTTTTACTTTTTTAGGAGTGAATCATCTAGAATAGGTAAAAGTGAGTCCAAGTTACATGCCAACCATAAATTTACATCAAGATAACTCAAAAATTTCATCCACAAGAAAAACTGGTTCAACTGGCCGAAATTCTGAGCTGGAAGGTGAAAAATTGACCAAAAATCTATATGCGTAGCGCGCCTGAGCCATATGCGTAGCGCGTCCTTTAGCCTATTTGTGGGGCACTTCCCGGCATCCAAATTGAGCTGATGATAGCTCGTTGGAAAGACCTGGATGTTGGCTATCCAACCCAAGTGGAATTTCCAAATTTGGAGCTCATTTTCCCCTCCAAAACTTCCTTCTCCCAGAAGTACTTCCTGCTGGTGCAAAAGGCGGCAGAAAGGTGGTTTTCATGGTGTTTTTGGGCCTTTTGATCATCCAGAACTTGATGAAATGCTTCGGAAATACTGGAGCATGCGTAAATTACCATGAAAAACGCAAAAATATAAAGTTTTCCTCCAGCAAGTGTCCCAATCATAAGCGAGCGCGTCGACACGCTACTCGTATAATTGAAAAATATGTTTTTAGACCAAAATATTTCAAAATGACAAAAATTTCTCCGAATTTGCTCAAATTCGGAGCGAAGACCCTCCATCATGTATCATGCCCAGCCAACAAATCCTTGGCCAAAATCCGAAGTGGATCAGGCCTTTTCCGCCGTTTTAGTGCTTTGCTCAACCTCCTCTTCAGAATCTTCATTTTTTCCTTGCAGACATGCATGCGGGCCCAATAATGACCTTTCATGTGATGAAGCATGTCTTTCTCTCTATTGGCCTTTGCCAAAAACTTCTCCAGATGAATTTTAACATGCGTGAGTTCGGTCTCTCGCTCAACTGGTGTCATGTCACCTGGTCTCTTCCGAGCCAATTGTCGATCCTCACGGATTTGTCGTAGCTCTAACAGTGTGTACTCATCTTCTAGCTGTTTTTTGCGCTGCTCTAGGTAGTCTATCACCCACTGAGCCCTCTGCAATTTCTCTTTCAGCGTGTCATTCTCGGCCTTTTTCTCCTGGATGATCTCTTTCAGTTTCGAGCTAGGAGAGCTCACATCAACATCAATGATCGTGAAATCAGTGTCCCGGCCTCCTGATGGGCCCTCATCATGCATGGGCCTCTTGCCCCTGTCCTGAAACTGTACCTGTGCTGAAGAAGAAGGCGAGACCCCTTCCACATCATGTGGAGATAATACTCGCTCTGCTGATGGAGTCAACGAGACCCCTTCCACCCCGGGGGGAGATAGTACTCGTCGTGTAGCTGCAAATAAGGCCCTGTGGCCTCGCTGGTATGTCACATACAATGGAGCACTGATATGCTCGATCTCAGGAATGTCAGGCTGGTGTGAAGGCTCTCCCTCATCATGAACTACCTCGGGAAGTGGCTGTGGCGCTGTAAATAAGTCACGAGAGATGAAATCCTCCCAAGTGATGCCCTGCTGTGTCAACTGATGTACCACTACGATCTTGATCAGCGCGTAATGATTCATACTTCTATGCTGCTGTGCTGGGGTCTTCTTCTGTAAAAAAATCATCATCCTCTCTATGTTGCGATACATGAAGTATGGAATGTTCATCATACGTACCCTCGTGAAATGCATCAACAAACGGACATGGTACGCATAGAGACGCGAGAATCTGCCCTCGCAACTGAAATACCGAATGATGTGTTTCATCAATGGTGCAAACTCATCCCTCAGGAATCTGAAAGGAAAAACCCTGCTCAGGTGCCTCATAAACCCAGGTTTGATGTATGGCTCATAGTGGAATTTCTCTAACTCCTGACGTTTGTTCCATTCCTCTCCTATATTTGGTATCCCGGTGGCCTGAGCAATAGTCTCTGGTGATAGAATGAAATCTACTCCGGCGAGGTTTACACGGCCATCATGTAAATGTAGAACAAATAGACGAGCTAGTTCACGATGATGCTGGGTTTGTGAAATCATCTCACAGTATTGGAAACATGATTAATGCTGAAAACAATCCATTGCAAGCGGGCAAGCCTGCAATTGAGCCAAAGAAGTAGGCTCCTCCCTGAGATGCTTACCACCTTTGCCACTTTTGTGAGACCTCCGTGGCACATTACCCTCTGCTGTGGAATCACTGTCATACTCCTGCTCATAAAATGAATCCATCTCTGACATGCCTTTGAAAACAAGATGTCTGCAATATGTATGTTGATATAGGTGTAGTAAAGACAAAAGTTTCAATGTATGCTCAAAACCCAAATATGTCACATATGTACCAAAGCATCATAGGAAAACAAGCCACAGTGGTAATAGCTCTGTTAAGTGAATTGGCATAAAAACAGTCACTGTTTTGATCACAAGTGAATTTGACAAATGAGTAGAAAAAGTGTAATGAAGTGTACAGCCTTTGCAATGCTGGCCAAGATTTGTCAAAGGGAAAATGAGAATGAGACTGTGTTTGTCAATAGAGAATAGGAAACAATGGCAATGACCATAGTAAAACAATAGCAATGACAACAATGTTCCGATAATGTCAATGGAGGATATGGACAAGTGAACATGAGACTATGTGAAAACATGAATAAGGTGCAGTGCTAAAATGAGGATGACAATCATAGTGACAGCAGTGGTACAATGGCAAAGAAAGGGCGTGGGGATGATGTACATAATGAGCAGGGGCGCCATAGACAATATAGGCATGAGCATATATATCAATCACAGAAGTTTGCAAACCCTTCACAAGACTGTCAACATATCTTTCAAAACCCTGAGAAATGAATTTGCAATGAACCTAGGGTTTACACATTTCTCCTCATCAAATGTTTGTTTCCCCACATCAAACACACTACAATCATGTTCAAAATTTACTGAGCAACCATTAAGAACCTACTTGCAAGCCAGTTGAGGCATTTTGACATCAAACCGGACGCAAGGGCAAATTTTTTTTAGCTCTGAGACTATGTGCGTAGCGCGCTGCATACGCGTAGCGCCCTTGTTACTTTACACAGGCTGGGGAGGCTATATGCGTAGCGCGCTTTATATGAGTAGCGCGCCTCCTCTGCGCGTAGCACGCACCTCCAGTCCAGTCCACAGTTTTGAAAATTACGATTTCGGCCCTCAACTTCACCACTTCGATTTCTGCCTTGAGAATTTGTGCAAATGAATGTTTTTCCATGGCTTATATGTGAAGAAAAATATCTCATAAAATCAGATTTGATTTTAAATTTTTTCCATAACCCACTTTTATAATGTTTGGCACTTTGTCATTTTAATGCAATTCTGTCTTTAGCTTTTACTGTCTTTCTGAGTCTTGTACTGATGACACTTGGTTGTTTTTTGCAGGGATTTGGCATTTGGCTTTGGCAAAGATCAGAGGCTTGCTCTGGAACTTTCTTACAATGAAACAAATACAAAATTATTACAACAATGAAATTTGACAATTTCTAGTTCCAAAACAGTGTTTTGGACTAGAAATGTCTTCAAATGCCTTTGATAATAAAAACGTGAAATAGGAACCTTTTGAAACCAACCTCATGGCCTGCGGGCTTTTATTACATGTAGCTAAAGACTAAAAACCCTAGACCCTAGGACTAAAGACTCTTTTTGACGAAAACAATCATTTATAACCATAAATGATGTGACCTAAACTTCAGTGATTTTTTAGGAATTTTAATTAGCCCTGCAGGTACAAGCACGAGGAAACACAAGAATACCAGACCCTCTCGTCAGTCAATGGCATGCCCCTAGCGAAATGCAACAAAGTGGAACGAGCGAGACACCTAAGAATGATATGCAAAAAGCGAAAAGATCTCTGACGGAGGGCTGTAAGGACCGACTCTAACAAAATGAATACCAAAGGGAAGAGGAGGTTCATGGCACTAACCTGGATCAAACAGTGATGAAATCCATCCACAGAAATGATTGCAATCAACAAATGAAGTTCCGGGGCAAAATCAGGTTATAATCTCCAAAATGCAAATGGTAACTATGGAATGGTAAAAATGAATAGTGAA
Organism: Pinus albicaulis; assembly: GCA_034641835.2. Lineage (NCBI taxonomy): Eukaryota > Viridiplantae > Streptophyta > Pinopsida > Pinales > Pinaceae > Pinus > Pinus albicaulis. Next base: position 318,216,231 of record CM076584.1, on the reverse strand, counting down.
ACTACTTTTAATAGTCATTTAATTATTTGCAAGTTAAATTTATTGCTATGAATATATTTTTATTATGTTTTTATCATGAAACAAGTATTTTTAATCCATTTGATGTTGTTCTGAACAGGAAATACAACTGATGAACAGATTAGTCGTGCAGATTTATTCAAAGAATGACTTGACCACAAAGCATACTTTTCCTCCTTATTTTTCGACATTTGTTAAAAACAAAAAAAGGATTTGAAGCGCACTTTTATCCCTTTTTTGAGCTTCGATAATAGTGAAAAAGGAACTCCTGGAGTCTTCTTTAAGCTCTTTTCAGACTTTGATAATGTGAAAATATTGTCGAGCACTTGTATTTTCGAGCTCGTAAAAGTAAATGAATTGATATCTATTCAGTATAAGTTTAACCCTTTTCTGGACTGAGATAGTTTATTTATGAAAAAGAAATACCTTGGTTAAACATGACCAAAGATGTTCTCTTAGATTGTTTTACACTTTTTCGGGTTTGAGTGATGAAAAAGTACTTATGGAGTTTTCTTTCATCCTCTTTTTCAAACTCTTTAAATATGAAAAAGGATTGGGCTATCACTATCGTTAAGCTCATTAAAACATAAAATAGTGACGATCTTGTCGATCATGGCAAGAATCGAGTTTCATTCATCGCTAGAATCATTAAATTATTAAATAGCGATACTTTATCCACCCGAAGGGTTGAATTATAGATCAAGAAAATGATATCCTCCTCAAGCTTGTTAAAAAAGAAAGAGGTACTGGTCGACAAATGATCGGGGAAAATTTGGGAAAAGTGAGCAAAATTTATTTATGGTAGCAAGTCGCTCTTGAACATGACACTTCCTTCACTCCATGTCCGTGATTTTTTGGGTTGGGTAATCATCTTGACGATTCATTCATACCTATGGTTCATCATACCTTCACTTCGGTTTTGGGTCAATGCTGCCAACTCCTCATGGTGTCTCTGATATGTTGAAGAGAAGTCATCTAGTGATTAAACTCATCCTTTTGCAATACTCGTAAACCTTCATTCTCATGAACTTCATCCCTGAAAATTTCTATATCAAGTCATACCTTTGTCTCTGTAATCAGTAACTCCCGTTTCGCAATAAGGTGACTTCCTGTCAATGAAAAATCAATGTCTAGGATGTTAAATTAGAAACATAAGATTCCAGTACCATGAGGCTTGTTACAGCATCTACAAGATCCTCACTTCCGGACCTTTGATCGAAAGATTTTGTTTGGTGTTTTACATCAAAACATCTATTCACGCCTTACGAAATGTACTGTAATACCTTGAGGACCATTTTCATTAATGGTGGTTCTCTCGTGTTTGTTAACAACTCACATCATTGGATGGTAATCAAACAATGTCTTTCCATGCTCGATGACAAATCATATATTTGCATGGCCAGACTTGTACCCAAATGATCCACTGAACGAGATAAGAAGACACCGGATCTAGTTTTAGCCATTCGGGCTGCAATTTTAGGATTGTTGTACACATAACTGTATGATGACCTTACATACAGATCATCATCCAAACATGGGCCTATATCTATAGGCATATTTGCGTTCGGCAACATTCCAATGTCGACGACTTTCTGAATTATGTACATGTTATTAGATTGTTTATGTGCTGAACATGGGAATGCCTACCCTCAGAAATTATGATCAAAGAGGATATATCATGATGTAATGTATTTTAATATTGATGCAGGTGACAACTTCACTTCATCTGCAACCCATCACAGTTTAAAGCATCTAAATCAAATGTTTTTATTATTTTGACCTCATGCTTTAGGGGGGGATTTTTTATAGGTCAATTTGGGCATCATTCCCAATGACCTGGTTAACTAGGCATCATCTCCAGGACCAATGACTAAGGGTCTATCATCCCCTATCATTTCAAGTTGCTATATGCCCTAAAGACAAGAACAAGACAAATCAAGCATGACTTTCATCAAGCAAAGGTTTCCAAGGTTTGAAGTTTATTATATATCATATGAGAGCTCATCAACACTGCCTTTAGAGGGACTAAGTGTGTTGCATATGCAGGTAGCCCCATGAAAGGATGCTCTACAAAGCACTTCCCGACATTCACAGGTGCGTTGGTCACATTGGGAGTGAAATTATCATTGTTCCGAAATCTCCACTTGGCTAGTGCCTTCTAGAAGAGTTCACATGTGTCAAGCTTCAAATTCAAGTGTCCATTTGACATCTACAAGATTGGGAACATGTCTTGCCTATTATTGGAAATTCATTGATTGTAAAACTACCTCAGCTCCTTTATAAATTGAGCACAAATCTTAGTGTTTGAAAAGGGATAATTTGAGTAGAGAAATGCTGGGGGATTTTAAATTGAGAGTTAGATTTGTGTAACAGCTACGGGAGAGATTTATACTATGATGAGGCTAGGAATGTTGCTGGAATGGTTATGTTAAATTAGTCACTAGGTTGTAACCTCTCCTTCTATCATCAATAAAGAATACAACTTAATTTTCTTGATATGCATCTGTATTGGCTTTGATTTTCCATATTGTAAGATCTTAGTTGATGTATATGGTTTATGCTTTACTGATTTAGCAAACTAGCTTGAATAGATATTTGTATTATTGCTAGGAAGCGTGTATATTCTTAGTTAGGAGAAGAAGTCATATAGTCTTTAATCTGTTGTTCTAGATTATCATCTATCTAGGGAAGCATGTTTTATCCATAATTCACAATTATGTCCAACAGTTTTAGCAGAACTTTCAGGGCATATTCAGTAGCATGAAAAGGACCATCAATTTTGTGTTTTTGCATGAGGACATGAAATGACATCCTCGTGGGGGAATGTAGAGCCTCATGATTGTCTCGTTTTTTGACATTTCCTTTCACTTAACTTTCCTTATTTTGTCATCACCATCAAATCAAATAAGTATCAAGCTGAAAATTTTGACTTGGTAAGATATATTTATGACTTATTTTTCATATTTTGAAATATTCCTTATTATTAGATTAAAATTTTTATTTAGCTACAAAATTAACACAATTCTGCAGCTGATCCATGTTTCTGTAGCCACCGCCATGGCTCAATGTGTTCTGAAGTGTCAATAGAGTGGTGAAGTATGCGGGTAGGTGAATAATCATCCTATCATGGATTCCATCCTATCCATATCACCCAAATCACACAGGAAATTTCCCAGATACATGGTCAAAGGGATAGTCAACCAAGTGTTGGAACAAGTGAGCGAGGAGTCTGAAGCCATCACACTTCACGATTTGCTCTGCCATGTAGCAAATCGTGAAGACAAAAAATTATACTTTCTATTTAGAAGTTGAATATTGAATTTGTTAGTCCTTATAATCAGAAATCGGATTATCCACGGTATCATGGAAGACTTGTCGACGTTTCGAATGAAGAAGTATTTCAAAGCTTCAATGTGCAACTAGTGTTGGATTATATTCAAAATCATCTGTTGTGGAGGGCCCCTACAATAGAAAAGGTTCTATTTCATTTATGTTGGATATTTCCTGAAGATGGATCCCCGTTGGGATTCGAAACATCGACAAGTCTTCCATGATACCGTGGATAATCCGATTTCTGATTACAATAACTATAACCACTGAAGTTTAAAAACCATAATTTGTTAGTCCAAATAGGCGTAAAAGCCTCAGGACAATTAATGACAAGATTTTATGAATACAGGGCCAACAAATGAATTAAAAATGTGAATTATTATGTGATTGCAATCTCATTAAAAGTTTGTTTTTATTCCCTACTTGAATGAAGAAGTATTTCAAAGCTTCAATGTGCAACTAGTGTTGGATTATATTCAAAATCATCTGTTGTGGAGGGCCCCTACAATAGAAAAGGTTCTATTTCATTTATGTTTTTACACTTAGATGTTTCCCATAGCTTCATTCTCATCATTTGATACAACTTCAAATTTGTTCTTTCACTGTGTCATTTCCAGAATTTCACAGTGTTTTAAAATAGATGCTTGAGAAATTTTTATCATTTGATGTAATTTCAATTATTATATTTACTATGTTGTAGTCATTTCTAGAATTTCAGCTTGTTAGAATAGAATTATTTTTGTCATTTGATGTAGTTTCATCTTTATTTTTAAATAGTTAAATTCCAAAAGTAATCTTAGTTTTCTTTCCTTAAAATAGTGATTTCTGGTAGATTAATTTTTCCTATGTGATCAATTTCAAAGAACATTGAAATATTTCATTTCCAATTTCAGTGTGTTCCTTTCAAGAAGTAGTGATTTGATGATTTATTTTTGGTACAAGGATGATAATTTTTTCTAGTTTTATAGTTATTTATGGCCAGAACAATAAGTGATTTACTCATTCCTTCGCTCGGTATTAGTTACGTAAAATTTCATTTCTAAAAACATAAAAAGATATCAGAGTTATTTTTTTCTAAAGTTTGATTTTCTTATATTAGATTCTCAGAATTTTTAGATACCAATAATGATTTAGGGCTTTTCTTCAAGGGATTTTTGTAGATTTTGAAACTTAGTTAAATTAGAATTTAGTTGAAATTAAATCCATCAAATATATACAAAATAAAGACACTTTTAAAAACAAACCTTGACAAATAAATTCATCACAATAAACTAAGTAAGAAAGGATTCTAGCATATATAGTGCACTTGAAATTCACAAGATTACCAACTCCGTTCGATAATTTATGATAGAAATTTAAGACAATTCAATATACTAAAAACTTCCCATGGAGGTTTATAACAAAACTCGATGCAACATTTAAATCATATCATACTACTTAAGGAATAACTAAGATAACTGCATATAGGAGCTTTATAACACAACTGGATGTAGTATTTACATGCATATGTAGATACATATATACATAACCGAATCACAACATAGAAACATATATAAAAGCACATCCTCTCAACCAGCGAATAGAGAAGTAAACACAACCCACATCTAATCAACCATCTCCCATGTACCTTCATCAGGTCCAAAGAGCTTCCAGTGCACTTTAACTTGCTCGATTTCTCGATTTCTAAGCATGAGCATCTTTCACTGCAAAATAGAGTGAGGTACCAAGTGGAATTCTACTTCTAGCTGCACTTGCAATAGAGACCAATAAATCACATGATCAACATATTTCACATAATTTTTAAGTAATTCCACATGGAAAAAATCATTGAATTTCACTGTTAGAGGCAGTGTAATCCGATAGGTTACTGGTCCAATCCTCTCAAGAATATTGAAAGGCATGCAATACTAAGGTGCTAACTTGGCACATGAGCCAATCCTCAAGGATCTCCTCTTTGGCTTGATGTGCAAGTACACCCTCTCCCCAACCTGAAACTTCTTAAACATCCTATGTTGATTTGCATAACACTTTTGTCTATCCTATGTTTCCTTTAGATTCTTCTTGATAACTTGAATTTTCTGTTCCATTTTTTCCAACATGTACAATCCTATAAATACCTTGTTCACTGGATCACTCCAATTGGCGTGAGAATTACAACTCTTCCCATAAAGTGCCTCAATCAGATTCATATTCAAAGATGCTTGATACCCATTATTGTAAGAAAAATAAACCAGTGGTAAATACTCTTCCCACTTCAACTGTTGATGCATAACATACATTATCAACATGTCCTCTAGAATATTTTTGACCCTCTCTGTCTGTCCATATGTATTTGAATTATAAGCTATAATGAGGGCCAACTTTGTACCCAAACCTATGAATAACTATTTCTAGAACCTGGAAGTGAACTTGGCATATCTATCAGATATAATCTTCTTCGAAATTTTGTGCAATCACACTATATCTTTGATGAAGACCTGAGCTACCTCACTAGGTGAATGAGTAGAATTCACTGGAATGAAGTGAGCTACCTTAGTCAAACTGTCAAACACAACCATGATAGAATCATGTTTTCTAGATGTCTTAAAAAAACCTATAATGAACTCCATGGAAATTGTTATCACTCATAATTTTGTGAGTCATTACTTGACGTGGTCATACATTTCACTCCTCAAAAGGGTAAGGTCTCCTTAAACCTTTTTCAAGTTGGCATCAGAAATTTCATTTATTCATATTTAACCTATCCTAAGTTTCAAGACCACCCTCATTTCATCTCAAAACTACCTCCATATAGGTCACATCCCATCAGTCATCATTTGCTGACATATTCCATTTCCCAAGATTTTGAATTCAAAAATATCACTTTAGCCCATATTTCTTGTTTTCGTAGCGACTTACACAATAAAAGGGCATTTTTTGCTACAAAATTGCCTAATAGTTTCATAGCGAAATTGCTAGGAAATGAACTAACTACGCTACGAAAAGAGGTTTTCTATCTGTCTTTTCAAATTCAGTGCAAGGTGTCAGTCAAAGATTAGAAGGAGATAGGGTGGAGGTTATTCAAGTCTTTTATGGTTAATTCAAAGGTGCATAACCATGTATGAGGTCATCATTACCCTTTTTGGCATGTATGTGTCATGATTAAAACATGAGCTGCCATTTAAAACACAAAACCTTATCCTAAGCTACTATTTATCACTCAACATTCATTCTTGCATGTGAAACATCTCAATGTCACTATTTGAGAGTTACCTCATCACACCAAGTAGCTTGTTGTCCAATTTGGCTTTACAAATGTCACCTTTTTAAGAGGGAAACTTGGTTATAAAATCAGATGGTAATGTACAAGAAAGCACATAGAGGACGCTCTATGGATGAGATAGAAGCTCATGGACCTTAATCTATTCATGGAGGACCCTAGCTTTGCTGAAGCATGCATCAATTCAAGTAGTTTAAATTTTTGCTAGAGATAACAAAGAAATTGATGTGTTTTTGGATTGTTTGAGCGGTAAGTTTAAAGAGAGGATTATGGATGAAAAGAGATGAATTTTTAAATAATGAGAGAGGTTATTTAAATCATAGAGCAAGGAAAAATAACCTCTTTCACTTTTCTCATAGGTGCTATTAGTTGGGAGATACAGGGACGTCTTTAGGCCCTATTGGCAGAAAACCGAGTTTTCCTGTTTTATACATGTTTTTAAAATGCAGATTCTAGACATATCGAGATGGTTTTCTAAAAATGAAGAAAGTTTTTTCTTCATAAAATTATTATTGAAAAAAAAATCCTCTAATGTTTCACAATACATCATGGATTCAGAGATATAAGCTCTGTTCTAAGACCTAGTTTTCAGAAAAAACAAGAAAAATCTACAAAGATATTTTAAATATGTAAGGTGAGATTGATTGTGTTCCTCATTAGTTTGATGAGGTCCATAACATGCAGAAGATAAGGTTTTAGCAGCAGAAGGTAATTTTGTGAAGACAATTTTGAAATAGATAAATTCTGTGTTTTTATACAGTCTTTCCTCTTTTCATAGCGTTTCCTAGGCTTAAAGACAGGAAAACACTATGAAAAAACATGTAGCAACCTTTTTGCTTCTAAAGTCATTTTTTTGCAGCTTTAAAGAAGGGAAATTGATGGTGTGGATGTTTCATAACTTGATTGAAACTATGGAACATCAAAGGAGCAAAGCTTTTCGGTTCAGAAGTCATTTTTCAATGCTACCAAAGCTCGCTACGAAACTGTCCTGTTTTCGTAACAAACTATTTTGGATGGTTTTGGAGTATCTTAATGGCAATTTTGGATAGTTGGACTCCTCCAAAGTGTCGAGGGAGCCTATCATAAAATACTTATGACTCAAAGAGAGTGTCATGCATGTAGGTCATCAATCAAAACAACGTTGAAGTCAAGGGTCATGCTTTCCTAAAAAGTAGGGTTATGCTCCATAGATCTAGAAGTGGTTTGAAAATAAAATTTTCAAAGCTATTCTCCATGGGAAGTGTTAACGAGTATCAAAGCAGTGCTATAGAGTATCATAACAAAGGATTGCTAAATGGAAAAATTTGTCATAAAGATGTTTTGAAGCTGCTAGCTCATCATACTGCCATATCATCAACATAACAACTCTCTAACAGTAGGCAGAACAGTTTCATGAAGAAAGTGAGGGTAGTTATGTTTGATTATGGTCAATATTTTTGAAGGACATGATTCCTTTTCGAGGAAGTTGGAATATATTTAGATGATAATGTAATAAGTAGGTGTTTGAGTTACGTTAGGACTCTAACTCCTAATTTAGTAGGTATCATTTTCTCGTTATAAATATTCAGTTTGTGGTTAGATTAGGTGGCAGTAAAACAACTTAACAGTCTAGCCATTTGGAAGATTGGATGTAAAGGCTAGATGCCTATAAGTAAACAATACTTCAATGTATGAAGGGTTAGAATATGTTACTATTTAGTTCTACTATTGTAAACGGGTTATGATCAGTAATAGAGAGTGGCTATTGGTTTCATCCTTCACCTGAGATTCATTTGATACTTTCATGAACACTGTCCTATGTATCTTATTACTTTCTGTCAATATGTTAATGTTTGATTTCTCAAAATTCATGCTTTTCATGCTCTGATTTCCTTTGAAGCACTAAACTATTGGATATCTTTCTCAATGTCCTGCTTTCAATATCTTAATTTTCATTACTCAGAATTCATGGTTTTCATGCTCTGACTTCCTTTGAACATTTATATATTGAGTAAACTTGGTATGTATGTATTCCACTTTCATTTAAATATCTACATGCCTCAGCTTCCACAAGGAGAGCCTTTATCATTGAGATCCCTGTCACTGACTCCATAGCCCAATGGTAGCAAGCATTCATTTTTCAACCTGCAATAATTCAAAGTGAAGACATAATTCATAGAGTTAGCCATCTAGTACTATCATTATTCAATATCATAAAACAACCTTGAGAGAGCCCTCTCAAATTGAAGAGGATAAGCTTTAGTTAGAAGTGGTGTGAAACTGTTATCACTCATAATTTTGTGCATCATTACCTGACATGGTCATATAGTTCACTCCTCAAAAGGGTAAGGTCTCCTTAAACATTTTTCAAGTTGGCATATGAAATTTCATTTCTTCATATTTAACCTATCCTAAGTTTCAAGACCACCCTCATTTCATCTCAAAACCACCTCCATATAGGTCACATCATGTCCCATCAGTCATCATTTGTTGACATATTCCATTTCCCATGATTTTGAATTCAAAAAGGTCACTTTAGCCAATATTTCTTGTTTTCGTAGCGAATTACATAGTAAAAAGGCAATTTTCATTACGAAACTGCCAGGAAATGAACTAACTACGCTACGAAAAGAGGTTTTTTTTTTCTGTCTTTTTAAATTTAGTGCAAGGTGTTAGTCAATGATTAGAAGGAGATAGGGGATTCAAGTCTTATGGGTAATTCAAAGGTACATAACCATGTATGAGGTCATCATTACCCTTTTTGGCATGTATGTGTCATGATTAAAGCATGAGCTGCCATTTAAAAAAAAAAAAACTTATCCTAAGCTATTATTTGTCACTCAACATTCATTCTTGCTTGTGTAACATCTCAATGTCACTGTTTGAGATCTTCCTTATCACACCAAGCAACTTTTTGTCCAATTTGGCTTTACAAGTGTCACCTTTTTAAGAGGGCAGCTTGGTTATAAAAGGATATGGTCATGTACAAGAAAGCACAAAAGGGAGGCTTTGTGGATGAGATAGAAGCTAATGGACCTTAAGCTATTCATGGAGGACCTTATCTTTGCTAAAGCATGCATCAATACAAGTTCTTTAAATTTCTTCTAGAGCTAACAAAGAAATTGCTATGTTTTTGGATTGTTTGAGAAGTAAGTTTAAAGAGAGGATTATGGATGAAAATGGATGAATTCTGGAAATACTGAGAGAGGTTATTGTCAAGAACAGAAAAATTAAAAATAACCTATTTCACTTTTCTCACAGGTGCTGTCAGTTGGGAGATACAGGGACGTCTTTTGGCCCTATTTTCAGAAAACATAGTTTTCCTATTTTATACATGTTTTTCAAATGCAGATTCTGGATAGCTGGAGATGGTTTTCTAAAAACCAAGAGAGGTTTTTCTTGAGAAAATTATTATTGACAAAAAAATCCTCCATTTTTGCAAAAAAAATCTTGGATTAAGAGATATAAGCTTTGTTCTAAGACCTATGTTTCATAAAAAACAGGAAAACTCTGCAAAGATGTTTTAAATATGTAAGGTGAGATTGATTGTGTTCCTCATTAGTTTGATGAGGTCCATAACATGCATAATATCAGGTTTTAGGAGTAGAAGGCCATTTTTTTAATACAATTTTGAAATATACAAATTTTGTGTTTTTATACAGTCTTTCCTCTTTTCGTAGTGTTTCCTAGGCTTAAAGATAGGAAAACGCTACGAAAAAACTTGTAGCAGCCTTTTTTCTTCTAAAGTCATTTCTTGTAGCTTCCAATAAGGGATATTGATGGTGTGGATGTGTCATGACTTTAGTGACACTATGGAATAGAAAAGGAGTAGCATTTTTGGGTGCATAAGTCATTTTTCAACGCTACCAAAGCTCGCTACGAAATTCTCCTGGTTTCGTAGCGAACTATTTTTGATTGTTTTGGAGTATCTTAATGGAATTTTTGGACAACTGGACTCCTCCAACGTGTCAAGGGAGCTTATCATCAAATACTTATGACTCAAAGAGAGTTTCATGCATCCAGGTCATCAATCAAAAGAACGTTAAAGTCAAGGGTCATGCTTTACTAAAAAGTAGGTGTTCCCGCACATTGGAGGGCCTATTATGTGACCTGTGAGCAATGTAATGCCTTGAAACCATTATCATTGCATTCCTCTAAACATGAGCTTCAATTGCCCTAAAGACATCTCCTTGCAAAAAACCATAAAAACATCCCTTTTTGCATTGGCTCGGGCATACAGTTCATCACTCGTGCCAATGAGGAAAATCCTACAAAGAGGCTGCGCCAACTGGTGCTCTGCCCCAGAGCAGTATTTGCACCAGCCAATTTAAGGAGTGTTTTTTAAATAAAGATGGTGGAAGTTGTGTTTCAACAAACTCAGAAACCATTGCCTATCTTGAGTTGGGAGGTTTGGCTACGGGATTTCCATGGAAGGGAAGTGGTTTGCCACCTTTCATGGAACCTTCCTTGATGATAGGGCCAATCCCACAATAATAGGGATCCCAACTCCCTCCTTCCCCATCTATAAAAGCTTGCCTATTGCCATTACAAGCTAGTCTTGAAGTGCCTAAGCTTTGAATCTCCAAATTCCCAAGAGCCTTTGTGCTGTAAGAGCCCTCTTTCTTCCCTTAAGGCCGACTCAAGTAAGGAGACTATCATCGAGAGACTCTAGAGAGTTTTTCCCTTTCCTTGGCGAGCTTTGTGAGAAGTGAACAACTGGGGACCCTTCCGAAGGAGACCACGGCGTCAGAACATTGGTTGTACTCTCTTTCGATTGTTTATTAATGAATGACTACCGGTTATGGTTCCACTCTGTTTTTCGCTTATGTTAATCATGAGTTATATCCTTTCTGACTGATATATAGTTGCGTATTCTAGATTTTATGCTTGTATTTGTTTTGTTTCTTGCATGTGTAGGTGTACATTCACGGAGATCGTGGGGATCGTTATTTGTCGAGGCCGAGGAACGGGAACACTGTCTCTTCTACGAATCATAGCACTGGACTCCAGGTAGGCCTCCATCGTTGGCTTATTTATTCGTAATTAGGAACTTGTGCTGTAGCATTTGATGATTGTTGCTAGACCCCTGCTGGGCTAGTAGGGATCGCCTCTATCCGCAGAGGGGATTTACCTCCTCAACAATTTGGCGACTCCACTGGGGATCGTCTGGTTTTTTATTGTCTCGTTTCGTTGTCTTGTTTTGATTATTTCTTGGCCTTCCTTGCTTGATTGGCTCTTTTGGGTTGGCTCTTCTTGTGTTTTGGCTTTTGGTTCAGCCCTAGAGGATCAAATCTGACCTCTTCTTTTCCGAATTTTCACCTTTTCATAGTTGGCTTGATTGGCGCGAGTTTAGCCTTGACAGTCGCGCCAGTTGGCGCAGTTTTCCAATTCATGACTCGCGCCATCCCCTATCTGGCGCGGATTACAGCCGGACAGTCACGCCATTTCCTGTAGGTGGTAGGGTTACCCTTGTTCAGAAGCTTCTTTTGGTCAGTACTTTGCTTTTGGGTTTGTTTTGGATTCTTCTTGAAGTGGTGAGTCTGGTCTTGGTTGGGAGAAATTCTTTGTTTTTTCATTTTCAGGCATTGGCGCTTGTTGTCAGTTAGAAACCTGCGCCAATTAGCCATTGGCGCTAGTTGTCAGTGGTCAAGTCGCGCCAATTGGTTCCAATTGGCGCTAGTTGTCAATGGACAAGTTGTGCCAATTTCAGGATGTATGAAAATTGAGACTTTTTCCCTAAATCCTCCACCAGTGTGTCTTTCCCTTCCGTTATTTTCACTGTATGAGCATAGATTACATTGCTCATTGTTTGGGATGTCTTCTTGCTATGATTGCTTGATGTAAAAGGGAATGAATGCCTTGTTTTGATCTCATGCTTTGGAAGTCCTCTTTGTGTTTGACCTCATATGTCTTGTCGCCTTTTGAGGGATTTTGTGACAAAGTGTTTGAAACAACGATTGCATTCTTAGTGTTTGTTTACATCTCTTTTGCATTCATCCTTCTGTAAGGAGATTTGCATTCTTTTAGTTTTTGTCTCATAGTTTGCTTTTCATTTAAATGCATTAGATCACATTGCATCGAAAAGTATTTTTGAGATTCATCATTGGACTTAGATCACTTTTTTTAGTGATTGAAAACTAAAAATCGCTTTGAGTGCATTCTCTTTTGTTAAAAGCACGCATTAAGTAGATTCTCATTTTATTGAAAAATGCATTGAGTGCATTCTTATCATTTGAAAAAGAAAAGGAAATTGTGCATAGATTACAATTGCATAGTTTTCGAAAAAAGGGATTTTGCATAGATTACATTGCATAATTCACTTCGTTGAATGTTTTAAATTACTTTTGGATAGTGAAAGTCATCTAGTTTGGAAAAGATTTCGTTTGCAGTGTTGTTGTTTGTTGCATCATTGTTTGAAGCTCTTCCCTTAAATAGATAGCATTCATCAAATTGAAAAGTTTTCTTTTCTCATATAGCTGCATACAAGAGACTGTCATATGACATACAGTAGGGCCTTGAAACCGAAACATAATTGAAGATCAACTTTAAAATTTACTCAATTAACCTAAGGAAGCATTGAAATCTAACGAAACACATTTAGAGGTCTAGACTAGAGACGTGTTCCGGTGTCTTTAAACCTAGTAGCTGTCGTTCGCCTTTTGGCTTTAGACAGCGCTAGTACGGACTTGTGCTCCCCGTACCGTCGCGTATATAAAGGGAGACCCCCCTAGGTTTCAATCCTTTATCCATAGGAAGCCGAGTCTGCCGCCCTATACCCATGATACACTGAACACAGCAGTCGGGGAGATTGCCTGCACGTACGTTAAGTCCTTGGTTGATTTCTCTTTCATTTTGAAACCAAGGTGTATATTGCAGTTCACGGTTATTTGGTATACCCTTTGCCTAGAATTCCTGAGTAGTCATTTGGATCTTTTTTGACTCTTTAAATTTGAAAAGGTCATCAAGTGCTTGTCCTTTCACGCTTGTTTCCAACTTGAAAGTGATAGAGTCACCTTTTTCTTGTTTCTCGACTCTTAAAATATGAAACGGTAGAGTTTTGTTTCAATGTCATAAAAATTAACTGCCCACAAAATATTCCTGGTTAAAGTTAGTTTCTTTAAGGTGTTGTTCTGAAGATCGTTTCTGATGGCAACTTTTCCGGAGTTCACCAACCAAGGAATCCCCTCTGATGGGAATCCCGGTCCTTTTCCTCCTTTTGGAAATGTTGGCGCTCCTTATATGGCAACGTTGTCCCTTCCTGGGTTAACTGTTGGGTTGCCTGTTTGGTTGTTTTCAACCTCTGTGGTCCCGAATATCTCCCCTACTGTTCAATCAATTCCTCCACCTGAACAACATCATGTTGATTCCAAGGTAGACCTCTCCCCTGTTGGGAAAAATATTGAGAGGGGGGGGTGAATCAGTATTTACAGCATATTCAAAAAATTTTACTTTTTCACTCTCTAAAACCCATACGCTACTTTCCTTTAGTGAACTCGCGTATATACGCGGATATCCTTCATACAACTCGCGTATTAGCAGAGATCTAAATATGCAGATATTTATTAGCTTAGTTCTTTGTACTATTCAATCATATGATGTTAAGTTAACAGTAAACATGTGTAGTAACAACAGAACAAACCATCACACAAAGCATCACACATGAATACCAGGATTTTTAGGTGGAAACCCAAGTCGGGAGAAAACCACCGCTGCAGTTGCTCAGCCTTCAATATTTTATTATAGAGAAAACATCTTACAACATATGTGCTGGTGCAGAAGTCAGGACCGGGCCTGTACTCAGTGATAGTGCCGTAGTGCATCAAGTGTTGGGGGCATTGGGTCCTGACTTCCAGGATGTTTTCCTTCGATCAGGAGTGGAACTCTTGGAAGCTATGACTTCTTGTTCATTATGATGAAGTCTGTTGGAGCATAGTTCATTTTCTTGTGTCAAGCTCCTTAAAAAATGAAACAAGGTTGTCGGAGCAGAGTTCCTTGTCTTGTGTCAAGCCTGGAAAATGAAACAAGGTTTTATAGAAGAAAGTTCCTTGTCTTGTGTCAAGCTCCTTAAACCATGAAACAAGGTGTCCCGAGGATAGTTCTTTTAATGTCAACTTTGTTAAAATAATGAAACACGTTTCGTTCACCTCGAGTTCTCGATCAGATCTCAAAGAAATCCTGCCTCTAGCTCCTTTCGAATCTCGTAACTTGAACCTTCACTCCATCTGCCTTTCATATGGATTGAAGCTTGGAGGGCATGTACCTCAAATTGAGTCACCATGTTGGGGGCATGCTTAATTTTTCAAGGATAGTTTGTTTCCATTTCAAGCTTGTGTAAAAATGAAACCGGTTTCAAGCATATTTTATCTTTGTTTCAAGCTTGTGTAAAAATGAAACCAACTTCAAGAAGAGTTTTCTGATTTCAAGCTTGTGTAAAAATGAAACCTTTCCCATTTTACCTCTTGTGATTGCCATTTTATCAGCCTGTTTTTGCCAGATGAGCCTTGGTTTCCTCACTCCATCGTCATTATCTGCTTGGCCGATCATATGCCTTCACTTGGTTGTTTTACCCGTTCACGAGGAACTGCTGCAATGAGTGATCTTGTTAGCCAACCTCTTGACCTTTATCTTGTTTTGAGCAGTTCAACCATCACCGGAACCAGTTGCTACCCTTTATACCACTCGTTCCTCCAGGGGGAGTCACCTTTCAGCTCTTTTCTGACTCTCTAAACATGAAAAGATTGCCGAGGCCCTTGTCGTTTCGATCTCGTTAAAATGGACACGAATCGACATTCACCCAGTATAAGTTTAACCCTTTTTCGGGCTGGGATGGATTGATTACGAAAAAGGAATACCCTAGCCTATCGCGACTAGGAGGTTTTCTCGGATATCGTTTTCTACCTTTTCTTGACCGAGAAACTATTTACGAAAAGGACCTTGGAGTTTAATTTTCCGCTCAAGTCTTTTCAAAACTCTCTAAACATGAAAAGACGTCGGTGCCCCTCCCTTTGGGTCGTACCCGCAAACCTCGACAAACATCGGATTCACTACAATGGTAAATGACGCTACTTGATTCTTTCCTTCCCTAGGGCCTGCTAAATGCACTAGGGATGGACGCGCTCAAGGCGTACTCATATTACGTTATTGTTGCCATCCCTTCAAGCTTGTTATCAAAATAATTTGGGTACTCACCAGAAATGGTGGGGGAAAATGGAACCACAATCATTGTCGTGTCGGCAGTATGTCGCTCTTCAACATGGCACTTGTCTGCATTTGTGTCAAGTTGGGGACATCTCATCTCGTTTGTTCACTTGCCTCCATGGGTTTTAGTAATCCCTTTTGACCTCTCATCTTCTCTTTGCCTCATCACCATGACCTCTGATTCGTTGATGTCAAATACTTCCAAGCTCACTGTCATGTCGTTTATATGTTCAAGAGAAGTTGACCTCTGCAAGTATCAACCTTCCTCCGATTCTCATCTGATCCTGATTCACAAACAAAACACTGTCTTCCGTTCCCCGTGTCGATGATGTGGGAAACATTATGCCCACCCCCGATCGTGTCATCACGACTTCACTTTGTCATTCAGAAGTTGATCTAGAGACTCCTTTATGGTACCTTGGAGCATGCATGCCTCAATGGCAGGTTCGTCGCATTCGACGTGAGGTTTTCATCATTGGCCTCCGATCGAGTGATTCTACGGGTGTTCGACGCCAGCTCATTGATTCATACACCGTAGATTGTACCTATAGTACCTTGAGGGCCATTGTCATTATTGGTGGTTCCTCTCGCATCTGTTAACAGCTCTCATCATTGGCTGGTAATCAGACGATGTTCTTGCATGTTTGACTTCAGCTCACATATTCACATGCTTGAACTTACTAGATACTTCTAGATGACGCAAGACCGACTTGTTAAGCTGTCATGCCAGTCGTGATTATGGATTATTATCATTATGTACATGACTCACCGATTGGATGCAATAAGTACCATACCGAGTTCATCTATTTGATCTCGTTGGATGGTCGGCGCCCATACCCTGGATCCGGGATAACAGGTGTACCCCCCCCCCCCGACAGACGCACCCACACCGTACACATCATGTATTCGAGATACGTTGTATTTTTCACACAGTTTTTTTGATGTCGCTGGCCTCTCAGCTGAACATGTTCTCGTAAAGCATTTCACCCCTCTCTCTCGGCCTCATACTTTAGGACAGATTCACATAGTAATTTGTCACCGTCCCTACCATTCTTCGTCCCGCACAATTCTTCGTCCCGCACAATGGAGGACCCATTATGTGACCTGTGATCAATGTCATGCCTTGAAACCATCATCATTGCATTCCTCTAAACATGGGCTTCAATTGCCCCAAAGACATCTCCTTGAAAAAAACCATGAAAACATCTCCTTTTGCATTGGCGCGGGCAGACAGTTCATCACTCGCGCCAATGGGGAAAATCCTACAAAGAGGCCGCGCCAACTGGCGCTCTGTCCCAGAGTCGCAGTCGCGCCAACCAATTTAAGGAGTGTTTTTTAAATAAAGATGGCGGAAGTTGTGTTTCAACAAACCCAGAAACCATTGCCTATCTTGAGTTGGGAGGTTTGGCTACGGGAGTTCCATGGAGGGGAAGTGGTTTGCCACCTCTCATGGAACCTTCCTTGATGATAGGGCCAATCCCACAATAATAGGGATCCCAACTCCCTCCTTCCCCATCTATAAAAGCTTGCCTATTGCCATTGCAAGCTAGTCTTGAAGTGCCTAAGCTTTGAATCTCCAAATTCCCAAGAGCCTTCGTGCTATAAGAGCCCTTTTTCTTCCCGTAAGGCCAACTCAAGTAAGGAGACTATCGTCGAGAGGCTCTAGAGAGGCTTGCCCTTTCCCTAGCGAGCTTTTCGAGACGTGAACGACTGGGGACCCTTCCGAAGGAGACCACGGCGTCAGAACATTGGTTGTACTCTCTTTCGATTGCTTATTAATGAATGACTATCGGTTATGGTTCCACTCTGTTTTTCACTTATGTTAATAATGAGTTATATCCTTTCTGACTGATATATAGTTGCGCATTCTGGATTTTATGCTTGTATTCGTGTTGTTTCTTGCATGTGTAGGTGTCCATTCACGGAGATCGTGGGGATTGTGATCTACCAAAGCTGAGTAATGGGAATGATGTCCTTTCTCCGAATCATAGCACTGGACTCCAGGTAGGCCTCCATCGTTGGCTTATTTATTCGCAATTAGGAACTTGCGCTGTAGCATTTGATGATTGTTGCTAGACCCCTGCTGGGCTAGTAGGGATCGCCTCTGTCCGCAGAGGGGATTTACCTCCTCAACAGTAGGGTTATGCTCCATAAATCTAGAAGTGGTTTGAAAGTAAATTTTTCAAATTTTTTCTCCATGGGAAGTGTTAAAGAGTATCAGAGCAGTGCTAAAGAGTATCAGAATAGAGGATTTTTAAATGGAAACATTTTTCAT